>JAQQZZ010035159.1:0-10589 GCA_030265115.1 Mopalia vespertina | reverse complement strand
CAGTGGTGTCGAGGGTGGTTTCCTTCACCCATTGGGCTGGCACGTCGTCATATAAGTGAAATACCTTTGAGTACGACGTAAAACCCCAATTAATCAATCAATCGTCCATTATGCAAATTTGTGTGTGCAGCCATGTTGGTGTTGATAATACCCCTGGGCCAATAATTGGCAGAGATTGTAAAACTCGGAACATAATTAAAAGCTTATTATACAGGTGCATAGTTTATTCACCATTCAGGCAGAAATGACGTATCTTTATACACAATTCACAATACAAGTCGCTGAAATTTTCTTGTCATTTCAAAGAGGATAGTCTACAGCACGACATTGCTCTGATCAGACCCAATTGTAAAACAATATATTCATTATACAAGACGGACAAACAAATTTAAAAGGAATTCAAGTGCAGATTAAGTGGTCTTAGATTAATTGAGCTTTAGGTTAAATAATTAATTTTACAATTAATAACATGGCCATAAAAACATTAAAATGATAATAAACAAACAATTAGAGAAGACCGAAGGATCTGTTTTATCTACATTTACGTGACTTCCCCAGGCTGTGTGATTTCCCCGAAGGTCTCATTGCACTTAGGTCTGAAGCCACGTGTAGAAAAACAAAACTCAGCAATACGATAAGCAGCAGAATAAAATTATACAGCTATACATGAATATAGCTCTAATGGTTTACGCATACGGTTGTCATTTTGTATATGACCAATACGTATTGGTCATATACACATCAACATAATACGTAGACCAATAGAGCTAACATGAAAACGACATAATTCACCAGACAAGTCAGTAACTATGATTCATATGGTCTCAAATTTAAAGATAAAATTCAAATTCAAACCAGCCTACACCACTTACAGTAATACACAATAGAAAGGCTGACCGATATACAATCAAGATTCATTGTCAACAATGAAAAGCAGTAAAACAGGTAAATACAGTATGCCATTATTATGAGCTTAACTTGTATTGACATAATGATAAAGAGACAAA
Source organism: Mopalia vespertina (assembly GCA_030265115.1). NCBI lineage: Eukaryota > Metazoa > Mollusca > Polyplacophora > Chitonida > Mopaliidae > Mopalia > Mopalia vespertina. The sequence continues at coordinate 9,582 of JAQQZZ010035159.1, read as the reverse complement.
CTTACATAATATTAATTGCAAATCACCAAGATAAATTTAATTTTAATAGGAGAGAGTAATAAATATGAGCAAAGTTAAAGTATTCAGAGGCTGTTAGAAAACCTAAACATGGATATAATGACACAAATGGAGCATAGCATAATGCAAAGTGGTATATTTCCACAGTGCAATATTTTGTCTTTTCGTATGTTTGTTACTGGGACTTAATACTTAACTTCCGTATTGGAAGGTATTTATTTCCGGCGATATATTGCCTGACAGTGAGGGTCGTGAATTTGAATCCTATACAGGACTCGGCTCTCAAAACATTCTTTAGTACTAAAAGATTGTTCAAAATATGACAAAAACTCTGGTCTACAGAATGAACTCAAATTAGTGAGATGTCCCAGAATATGCTTGACCAAAATAACTGATATAAGCTTAAGGTGCATTCTCACAGTAAGATTTGTAGTTGTAACTTAAGGGGACTTCCCTTATTTGCAGCATTTTGATGGGACGATAAAGAAGTACGAAAGAGTCGACCAATCAAAACTCCGCAAATTACGGAAATCCCCTGAAATCGTTACTACAAATTGAGAATGCGCCTTTACATTGTTTCCTACACAACTTATAAATACCATTTAAAATAATCATAAAACAGAAAATGAACTTATATGTAGAGGACTAAAAATTTGTATCACTTAACAATAAGATTGAGCTTTAAATTAATATAGTTGAAACATTATAAATAACATAAATTAATTTGTAAATAGCTGCACCTTTTTAACTACCTCAACTTAATACATTCTTAGCTCAAGTTTTGCTATGTACTTAAGGTCACTTTACTTGAATGACGACACACAAGTCTAATGACTGAAGGAAATGAATGCCCTCAATGAGTCTGATTAGATAGCCTGTTACATGTATTGTACTAGCAGTTATGAAAAATGGTGCATTGAAGTCGAGTTGGGAACGACCCGGTAGCTCATGTACGGTGGACATTTAATGCCATATCACTTCTCTCTATATTGTGGACTATTTTTCAAATAAATACTCACAAAAATCATTCAAGTAACTTTTTTGTCAATTAATTAAGCGACATACTGTGTAGGTGGTGACTATTCTGAATATTTATTGAATAGTAAGATAATTGTTAGAGTAAAAATCAATATGACATAGACATTTCACCATACATGAGCAAGTAAGTTACCAAATTTGTTCCATTGTGGTTTATATTCATGCTATTCATACACTCAGAACATCATTTTTCACAACTGCAGATTACAGGTCTTCTATTCAGACTGAATTTATGTTTTTCTTATCTTCCCCTATAATACATATTGTGTTAGAAACATGAATTAAATGCACTGTAATTATCTCTGACATAAGTAAATTATAAAATACTTTGATCTATAGATTGTACAAGCAAACAGCGATGGAAACACTTTGTGTAAATCCTGAAAATAAGCTATCAAATCGAATATGGTTTAATACAACTTGCAGCAGAAAATGTGAAGAAATACACCTGACGAGGGCAGGTGTTACAAGGGTTGGAATGGACCGCAACATATGTATCTTATGTTTTTGTCACTTGTCCTGATGATCAACTTGATTGCCATTTGCAGCTTGTTTCAGTGGCATACTGGCATTTGAAAGTTGGAATAGTAAAATAACATGACTTCATGGACTTGCAGTTTCTGCCTTTATTGGCAAAACATGTTTTCAGCTCGCTGATAAATAAATCCACGAATAAAAAATCAATGAATTCTTGTTATGTAACTACATATTTTTATAGGACAGTCAATTCAACTGAATTTTCAATTTTTTATATATATAAAATATGCAAAACTGTTCATGCTCCTTCAATTGCTAAATCGCTTTGATGAGTAAAGGTACTTACAGTTTGCATCAGTCGGTTACATTTGAATAAAATGACATTGAAACTAACAGGCAAATATAATCTAACTTATTCAGGTCTTCTGTACACGAGAACAAATTTCTTACGCACATGTAGATTTCTTCATAAATATATATTTCCTCATTATTCATTATGATGAAAAGATGTATGCGGTGGAAAATTCTACCTTGGCAGTAAATGGGTGGCTCAAATAAAATATACAAATTTGACATGAAGGATTAATTGTTTGCAACTTTAAGCTATTTTATAATGTATTTATAACATACAAAAATTTACATAGGTGTACATAATATGATATAACCAGACCCAGCAGATGATTCACAGTTCACAGCTTAAAGTCACACATGGAAGTTTATCGCCTATATAGAAAACATTAATAATATATTATCACATAATCATGTATAATCACATTAAAATCTATAAAACATTCATTGTTTATCACTGGCTGTTACATTAAGTGCAAGGTTTTTTTTTTTTTTTTTTTTTTTTTACACATTAAATGTTTCATTGGGAGAATAAAAATCTTCTTGTGATAAAAATAATAATTATAAAAAATTTGCATTTATGATTTTTTGAAAATACTGATTAACATAGTAATTTGATGAATGGGATTGTTTGAAGTGTTTGAAGAAACATATCCACAATTATGTGTGTCCTCAATCCAACAAAACAAAATTAAGAGATCTATTATCAAAGCAGGAAAAAATATATAGTAGTTAATAACAATTGATCCTGTGCATTTTAAATTTGTAGAACAAGCCCAGCAGAGGAAATGTTGTCCCCTCCCCCAGCTGTTTGGGCCACGTCAGTGCAGACTAGTACTGGAGCCACGCATAATTCATAATCCTCCTCAATCCAACAAGAAACGGGACGGTTGTTTTGGAAGGGAATTCTTTGAGCTGTTGTGAAGTTACTTGTAGAAAATGAGTCATCCATTAAAATACGAGCTTTCATTGTGTCCACTTTTTCTGTATTACAAATATACCTGTGAGCAGTTAGGGAGGCCTTTGCAGCAGCAGACATGGTATTCTTCCAAAAGGAATCTTTTTGAGTAAGAATGGCCTGGAATGCAAGAGTATGGACGTGGAGTCTAGTCAAAGAGCGTCTTCCCTCTAAACCGTCACTATCCTTTAAACTTTTGTAAATTATTCGCAGTTCATCTAAGATTGTGGCTACTCTGGGATTGGAATCCGAAACAGTAGTTACATCCCCTTTGGTTAAAATGCTTACTAAGTTAGGTAACTCTTGTTCGTTCATTCCCAAAGAATCAGTGTAGGGTAAGACACGCTCCACAAGTTGTTGTGTTGTGCTAATGTCACTAAAAGAGGCCATCTCAAAATGGATTTTTGTCTCTGTTGGAGTTTTTTTAAGAAACTGCTCAAGCTGGTTGAATTTTTCTTGCCTCTGTCCTTTAAATAAAACATAGCAAGTCAAGATTTTAATATACACCTGATACGAAGTTAATTAGGAATGCATTACAAGTTGAAATAGAATATACATGTGTTTAATGCTGTGTTTTTATTAGGCAAATTTCTAATTTTACAGAAGTTGAAAGTCAGAATATTGAGGTCAAAGTCAGCACTCGGAGCCAAACAAGGTATTGATAAGAAAGTAATAAGTGTATTCTCAATATGCCAAGTGCTCCATAATGATATACTTTGGTTAGACTCAATGTATGGTCATAGCTGTGGGTTCCAAGGGTGTCTTATCAGGCACTCCAGGCAGCATTGTAAATTTAAGCAAATATTTAAAATTGTTTCTGGTAAATATTATATAAATACTGTATGTTTGAAAATGGAATATCATGATTTGTCAGCTCAAGCTATTTGATATTCAACCAGGGCTAAGTTTGAGTTGAACATCAATTGTTGAGTCTATAAAAGCTCTATCAAGGCTAAATCTCTACCTTGTCCATTTTTGCATTACTACTGTCACTTTAAAAATATATTTAACTTCGAATATTGATTGGATAATTGCCAACTGTTTTTTTTTTTCCAGCAACTTTTTCAATTCATTAAATTGAGGGAGACTGGGTCTGTTATCTGAGTGCCATATGTTGCATATATGGCATTACTTTTTTAAATCTGTACAGCTGTTAATTTTGTTTCTGTTGCTGTAGTAGGACGCCTGTTTTATTTATATATTGTTAATTATGTCTAATAAATAATGAGGATATTTGCAGTAAAAGACAAATGAAAGTTGGCACAGTGGCTTCCCATATGATTAGGCTGGTAGATTAAAGGGAGATAACTCCTAACACTTACCTGGTGGGAAGGGGAATTTATCCATCATTTGGAGACCACCCAGTACAAAGAGATGTGGTTTAAATGCTAATATCTCTTTTTGAACTTCTTCCATTGATTCTAATGTAGGACTGCTCACGTCACTGTGTAGAATAAGTCTGTTCAATCAGACAACAAATCAAATTGAGTTACTTGTACAAATACATAATAACAGGTTACTTGTTTTTACTAAAGATCGCATTCAAGTTAGTTAACTTTCATTTTGGTTTTGTCAAGCAGTTAAAAATAGTATTACAATTTGTTTGTTTGTTTGACTAGAGTTTTATGTCATACTTTAGGTTATTTCACTCACATGAGGGCATTCCATCACAGTTGGTGAAGGAAATCACCCCAGACACCAAACAGACACCCCAGACACCAAACAGACACCCCAGACACCAAACAGACACCCCAGACACCAAACAGGCACCCCAGACACCAAACAGACACCCCAGACAACCCAGACACCAAACAGACAAAGACAGGACAATCACATGAAGCCATACAAAACATTATAAACAAATTGTAGCTTCAGAAATAGTATAATTGCAGTCATTGATATTGAAATAATTTTTTAACAATTTGTTATGCAATATACACTGTATGAGGTATATGAGGTCTATACAGAGTTATACACACCTACAATATTCCTTAGTCAATTTGATTACTAGTTGTCTGAACAACTCTGTATAGATCTTATCATAAAGCCATAATTGGATGGTATACACCAAATAAACAGGTCATTAGTACTCATTACTGTATTATTATATGGCATTTATTAAGTGTACATAAACAGTACAACAGGACTAAGTACGGGCCCACAGAAGTTATAGACCTCAGTCAGACCAAAACAGAGAAAGAAATAATATACAGTGATCAATTATGGTCTATGTCATTTTTTTTAGCAGAATCCAACATCACAGCTAATATTGTGACAAATTGAAGCCATTAAGGGATCAGAAAATAGAATTTTACGACCAAGTTATATAGTAACAAATATTGTTTGACATAAGGTCAAATCACTAGTTCTGTATATATCTGTTATCATAGTATTAGCCAGAAATTAAGAAGAGGGTGTCTTAAATTACCATTTTTACAGACACAGGGTGTCTCATTTTACTGTTCCCCTATCTTTCCCATGTTAAATTTGCCCGAAATCCAGTGTCTCAAATGGCTTCTTGGATGCCTCAAAGACACTGGCTAAAACTATGTCTCTTATTCTAGTACATTGATTGGAATTTGATTGATTGATTGATAGTTATTTTATGCCGGGCTTAAGGGTATTTCCCTTATATGACGGCGTCACGGCCGTGTATTCCAACAATAATTGACACTAGCACAACCAAGATGTGAAGCGTTTCCATAATGTTGGAAAGTTAATTTTCCTCCAGTGCTAAGTAAAGACAGCATTGCTACTTTTCAAACAAACTGTCCTTAGCCAGAGGGTGATTGGAATTTGAAGCCCTACTTAAGGGTCTTTCACTCATATGACTGGGTGTGAGCCCAATGAGTCAAGGAAACTACCATCAATGTCACTGGCAACAAACAATGACAAAACATGACAGTTAGAAGATGCAATAAACTGACATCACACATGGATCAAAAGGGACATGGGTATTTGTAGCTATGAGATTATGGCTGTAAATATCTCACCTATTAGCTCTCGGGGCCTTATATTTTCCAAATTGTTCACCTAGGGCATACTCCATTATTAAATGAACATCATCGTCCGTTAATTCTCTCCCAACAACTGAAATCAAAGATCTCCTGAATGTAAAGAGTAATTTGATTGATTTGGGTTTCACTTATATGACGACCGTGTATTCCAACAATAATTGACATTAGCACAACAATAAAATGTGAAGTGTTTTGAATACTTTACATACTGTTGGAAAATTAACGATTAACATAGTAATTTTCATTTTGCCAAAACCTGAGCCGAGATTATCAGAAACTAACACGTATCCGACCAGTTATGTGCTTGTAGAACACATAACCAATTGACTACTTTCAGGTGAATTAAATATAAATACCAGTCAGACAATCACTATACCACAGCTGGACTGCTACAGACACTAATAAAACATATTCATATATGAACCATGTCTGTGGTAAGATCTTTGTCTAGGTCTATGGCGCCTAAAGTACCGATAACTTTTAATGTAGGATATATAAATGTTAGATTGTGAATAATGTATTTTACCACTGATCCTAAAGAACTTCATCTATCCCATATGAAATTAAACGACACCAGCTCTGAAAGTAGTGGAACAGAATATCATTCATACCTCGCAGTCCTTTCTGTTGGAATCTCTCTAATGTAGCCCGTGTAAAACATGCTCCAACCATTACATCCACGCCTTCTTTTGCTAGACGTTTCCCCATCATAATGGCTGCTCCTCCAAGACTGGGTCTATTCTCAGGTAAACTGTAGGCCAAGGACACCAGGTCATGGAACAAAGTAGCATTGTGAACATATCTCCTACAACACAAAAAAGTTAAAAAATATCTTAGTGTAATATTAAAAATTAGAAAAGTATCCATCTTTTAATGTTGAAAAATATTTCATCTTAATCTGACTGGCTAGGGCTTGTTTTATCACACAGCAGTGCTTCAGATAAGAAATAATTTGGACCGATTACGTTTTATTAAAAAGGTAAAACTTTATCCAATTCAAGCTTATATCATCCAGTTGATAAAACTTTACTTTTTCCATTATATGTTCATGGTTTGCAGTGTCGAACGCCTTCTGAAAATTACCCACGGATGTTTTAGATACCTCTGATAACATTTCACTAGTTTGAATGATCAGATGGTGTCTCCGATTATATCATCAATAAATATTTTTACAAACTTCTGAATGGAATCAATGTTTTTTAAGAAGAAAAATAGTTTGTGAGTGGCCATTTCACTGTATGCTCAACATGGAGAGAGTGTATGTGTAATATCACTAAGGAAATGTCTGGTACTCTTCACACATAGATGGTTTATTGATAAAATAAAACTGTCACAGAACAAGGCTGACATCCTGACTAGATTATCTCCCTTTGAACAGTATGTGATTTGACTACCAACTGCAGCATAACGTTATTGTTCAATACGTATGGATTTTAAAGATCGGGCGTAATCTATTATAACGATGCATTATCAAAACGCCTTCGATTTATGATATAGGCGTGACTTGTTTTAGATGAGCAATTTACACCGATATATGCCCCTTATCTGGAGCACAGACACAGTGTTGAGCAGTTTAACTCAAGACAAGAAGCTCACAATTCCCATATGTTTGGCCAATTTAATGGCTCCCAGTGTCCAGTCTTAAACTATAGTGACCTTTTACCCAAGGCAATTGCCAGGCCATGGGAGATTCTATAAATACTGCCTTGGGTCAAAGGTCACGTCTTCCAAATAAGGAAGTCCAGTGCTGTCAAGGAATGTCTTATAGAACGGAAGTCTCAACAATTGCGAAAGCGCACTGGTTAATTTCTAAGTTCAAAAAATGGCCAGTGGTGCAGAAAAGTCTGAATATACCTATTACAAACTTTTGACGGCAGCAAGGGCATCTAGGTTTAGTTTTACAAAATGACACCACCCAGTAAGCCGGCGGATATGTTAAAGATTCCAGGTCAGTTTTATTTTGGTTGATTTGTTGTTATATTTCGATTGTGGGAATTACTACAAAAAGAGTAATGAGGCAACCCATTTTGACGTTGATACCTGACATATAACATGGCCAAAAGAAAATGGGGAAGGTAAGAAGTCATTTAGGGCTAAGGCCTACCTAGTCCTGATATATCTGAGATACAGTCTAGTGGCGCAATTCTTAGTCATAAAGTTGGTATATATTAGTTGGTACTCATGACTCAGGGTCATGAGTCTATTTGCAGCTCCTGTGTCCTCGGAAATCACTTACATTTCCAAACTACAACGTAACAACCACCACATTAATCAATGACATAAACACTTTTGTTTGCATGGTCTTTTATGGTAGGCCTAATCCGAACAAATTCTGTCATGAAATCAACATTAAAACACTACAGTGTGGCAAACTTTACCAAACTGCATCCATCTTTCACTGCCTCAATTTGAAAAAAGACTTGCCCAAAGTTGACGCTCTTTCGAATGAAACTTCGGGCCAGTCTGCTTTCAAATTGAAGCGGCAAAAAATGGCTGAGTTAAATGGTAGATTTTCCCACACTGGAGTGTTTTATCCCGATTTCTTGTCAGAATTTGTTACCATAAAAAATGATGCAAATGAAAGTGGATACGCCATTGATTACTGTGGTGGTTGTATTTTGGAAATGTATATGATTTCGAGGATACAATGAGGAGCTGTAAATAGACTTGTGAGTACCAATTTATACCTTCTAACATCAAGACTGAGAATTGGATAATCAGTACCGTAGCAAAATGCAAATTCAGATAAAGACTGCAAACAATTTGGGAAACCTTTAAATCGGTCCTCCTAAATTAAGTTTGCATAACCATGGGGAGACCCTGTTCTGTCTGTCCTCCCCAACAGCACAGACTTGGCTGTATATGCATATGAATTTTTAGCCATCTCAGGACTACATGTACAGTAGGAATAACATGCCATTTTAAAATGAAACTAAAAACCATAACAAATTATTTATTTTTGGAAATTTCAGAGCCTACACATTTAAAAATACAATTTTCATCTCTACGGCATTTGGTAGGGTAATTTTGTGAAACACCCTCATTAGCACAGCTACCCCTATAGCATTTAGCTAAGACATTCATAAGCAATATATTACATATAATATTATCTATACCCCTGCAATCTCCCATTTTCGAACACTTAAGAAAATCACCTGACTGATTTAAAACACAAAGTAATTAACCTTTAGACAGGTTTCTGCAGATGCGGTTTTCTCCAAAATATTGAGAGAATACCGCTCTTATATGTTCACTTCATACTGCAGGGCTCTCGATGAACAAAATATAGGTGAGTGATCCACCACTCTCCTTACATTTTGATAGAGGCGAGCTTTGGAGATTTTTTTTTCTTAACTTCTAAAGTTAAAATTATCAATGAAATTGAATTGTACAAGCGAGTAAGCTGTCACTCTCCTTAAATTCTCAACTTGAGTGAGGACAAGGCGAGTGTGACTGTGAGTGATCACTCACCTTTTGTTGAGAGGCCTGTTTTGTTGCCTATTATACAGTAAATACTAAAAATAATTCAGAAAGACAAGCAAAAATAATGAATCAAATAAACAAATAATCTTTACCCATCTATTCTTTACATTTTAGTTACTTCATGACTAGGGGCTTATCCAGAAATCAAAATATGGGGTCCAAAATAGTCATTTTGCTTCACTTTTCAAATAACTGGGTGTCCAATTTTGACAGTTTTCCTATCTCCTGCATGTTAAAGTTTCT
>JAQQZZ010035158.1:11644-24125 GCA_030265115.1 Mopalia vespertina | reverse complement strand
CATCAGTGGCCAGTTGCTCGAAAGACGATTAGCCGCTAACACCAGATTAAATCGCTAATACCATAATAGACCTTCAACATGGCGTGGCGTCAACCAATAGCTGATTAAATTAATAGCGCTTCGAGCAACCGGCCCCATATTAAATAGTTATATAGCGGACCTTCAACATGGCATGACGTCATCTTAAAACAAATTTAATTTAATAGCACTCCTAGGAACCGATTTCATCTGAGCACAATTATATTATACTGGTTATTAAAGTAATATGGTTGTATTATTGCAATTATATATACACGTATATTAAGTGTTTAATGAGTCTGGATTTGGTTGACAGGTCGATAGATGTTGATTACAGGTATGGCCATACAGCTTAACACTAATGACACTTGACGTCCCTGAGAAATCGACACCGTATAGTGAAATATACAAACATTGTTTGGCATACAACACAGGTGAAATATACAAGTTGTTTATATCACTGCTAAACCTATATAGCCGTTTGTGAAACTGGACAAGTGTGAACTAATATAAGTGACTGCTACTTTCGTTTTTTAGAAAAAAAATGGTAGTCAGGGTTTTTAATACGGCTTGTGTAATATTTTAAAATCTTGGAGATTGTCAACATGTTTATTATAATGTGGCCATCTACATGATATATAGATATACATCAGAAAACTTAAAACACGGATTTGGTATGGATAACAACTTCTTAATTAAATGGATACTACGTTTCTATCTCATTCCAGAGATCGTTTTCAAGTATCAGAAGACAAAAAGTTTCTAAATAACTTTTAATATCGAGTTGTTATGGGTAACCTACAGACAACTTATAATAACCATGTGAGTTTTATACATATATTATATAAATACTAATTTAGCGTCCCTGTGTTCGTGATTTATGTTGAGAGCCTCTGTAGCTCAGGCGGTAGAGTGTTGGGCCTGTAACCCCGGTTCGAATCCCGGTGGAGGCAAACAAATTTTTCTCTCTTCATTTATTCAAAATATATGGAATTTATTTATTCATTTTGTAGAAAATTTAGTACGGACAAATCACAGATTACAAAAGAATTTTGACAAAATTCAACTTTATTTATATAATGCCATTTCACAACTTTATTAAGTTTTATATGCTTAATGCAAATGTTTCATAATTTATTTCTGACGCTTATTGTAAAATCGTTAAATTAATAGAACAGCTGTTTAGAATTTTTTTTTTTTTGGCGATTTAAAAACGAGCCTGGTTCTTCTCAAAGAAAATGCTTCACGGTTGCATAGATTGTAATTATGGAAAACGACACATAATTTGATTAACTTTCCATTGGTACATAAACACACTGCATTCATGGTAAAGAAGAAAAGAGTTGCGTGACTAAAATACAGAGTGACACCGGGTCTTTGAAGTTGTTAAGCCTATTATTTCACACCAACTTGACTGTTTGCGTCATCAACAACCATATTGATCTTTTAATAACTTCAAAGCGGTAACAGGTGATTTTCAGTATCGTTGATTATACAAGCTTATTTGATACAGCTCGGCTTTCTTAAAGTATGCAACACCTTAGTACGTAAACCCCATACCTATACTGTCAATTCTTAGGAGTGGCGAGTATTTGTGTCACAATGCTCGTTTTATTAATGAAATCTGAAATAACATTATATTGAACGACATTATTCTTCCTCCAAAAGACTGTAGAGGTGTATTCCCTTCACTCATTGACGACATCATCAACTTGTTAGTTTCTGGTTTTACGCTGCTTTATTTTATTATGTGTTGTACGGGCGAACGTATACTATACAAACCAAACTTGAAGAAATCGACTATGTAAAAATGTTTCGAATGTTGTAAGTTTGAAACAAACATTTTTAGAGAAGGCAGTCATATAAGAATTCTCATTAAGGTTATTATATTATATCATTATATTATACATCAGCAGCATTTCAGCTCATATGTATTTTGCAGAATTATAACTTAGACATTCGACGGTCCTTATCCCTGTGTGACTTCCACTTTAAAACCTAGTACTCAGCGCGCACTATAGGTCATGTGGGTCTCGAATCCCCGTTACTGGAACAGACCGATACAAGAACGATCGTGTTTCTTTCGGTTCACGCAGGGAACATCAACCGGGTGTTTATCCCCCTCACCCCTAGGGGTAGGCTCAGTAGCCTAGTCGCATCGATTCCCCGCGAAGCCGTCTTTGAAATTTAGACAAATATTCCACTGCTCTTAATGCTAAGTAGACAGGATATACGTTTAGGTACAATATACCAACGTATCCCGTTGATTTTAAGAACAAATATATTTAATTTGACACAGATTTAACTATTTTACGTAGGCTTAATGAATTTTACTCGATACTTAACATCAGGTTAACATAGCGAAAAAAATGTGCTTGCCTCCACGGGGATTCGAATCCGGGACCTTTGGGTTACATGCCCATCACTCCAGCTATAGATATTTTGAATAAATGAAGAGAGAACAATTTGCTTGCCTCCACCGGGATTGGAACCCGGGACCTATACATTTGTAAAATCAAATGGCAACACAAAATCCAGCATATTGCATACTTTTGTTATATTCAGATTAATATATCAGGCACATAAATATGATATAAGGTTTAAGGGAGAAGTACGATTGACTGATTGGTGTTTTACGTTGTGCTTAATGGTAATGCACTGATGTGACGCAGTGTTTTCCAACAATAATTGACACTAACACAACCAGGAGAAGTTCGATAGCACCTGCTGACATTGGTCAATGTACGTGTGATGATAACTATAGTGGGTCCGATATAAACTATAAGTTTTCTACTTGATATTTATACTGAATACAGACACAGAGAACATAGTTCCGTATCACAATAAGTTCAACAAACACAAATTCATAAGACTTTCGGTCAATTAATCCCATATGTTTATTTGAAAACACATAAAATGTAAAAAAAAAAAAAAAATTATAGTAATATTAATTGAAAAAATGAAAAAATAAATAATAATCCATACGACTAAAAAATGTGCCTTGAGCCAAGTGTGAAACATCTCTCGGTACTTGTAGGAAAATGAACGTATCCAATTTTAATTACGACCCCAATGTGTGTAGACTTGTGTAATTTTGTTTTATTTCTCAATTATTTAATAATTTAATGATAGTCGTTAATTTAAGTTGTGTATACATTTATTTTTATTCAGCATATTTTGAATCCACACTTCCCCAGTTAATATTCTTCAACTCGATGCGCTGATAAAAAAGTGTGGATGACGATGTTGCGTATTTTAGTATATTGATATTGTATGTTGTCGTATCTCTTATCAGGGTTTATTGAAAACATCCATGAAGCTATACACAGCACGACATATTTAAAATATGATTTGATTTCGTTAGAATTTGGTTAATTCTCAAATAACGAAATATTTGAATTGTTTGATTTATGATTTCGTAGTAATATATAAATCTGAATAACCAGTGATTGTTAACCGATTTTGTTTTTCGATGTGTCTTAGAAAAATAATACTCGATAATTAACAATGCAATATAACTGTCATATTCAATTCAGGATTATTAAATTATCAAGAACTGATGAAAAATCAATGACTTTAATGATGAATACTCATTTCGTGGAATTAATCCGGCTTTAATCTTAATCCTTTTAATCACTATGTTAAGTTTCCCTGACGGGTGCGCTCAGGTTAACGGAATTAGTTGTAGCTGGAGGGGCATGACTAGCCTATTCAAAACCAATCATATTGGTGTGATCGATAAGGACTAATCGATAATAATCATAGCTTATTATTGATGATTATTGGCAGGTTAAAACATACACTTGTTTTGGAATCTCGCAAGGCACTGCCAATCCTCGATTTCATTGTATATCACAGGCATGATTTTAATTGCCTGTTTTCTCATATTTATAGAACTGAAAAGATTTTGTAACCTGTATAAAATGGTATTTAATACACTGAAAGATATGTTTCGCTTGTATATCACAATCGGACGTAATAATGGGGTGTTGGCATGTTGCCCATCGCTGTTACTAAAACACTAATGCGTTCGGAACTAAACAAACAGCAGATGATTAGCCTCCCGAACCATTTAGTGTCCGGACGCCCTTTATTACCATTAGCCTAAGCAACAGTTTGTTTACATCAACGGAGGACCATTGGCTCCTATTTAATTCATTTCCATCCACATGGCCTGTTAAAAGCGAGAGACAATTCCGAGAAAAGTGGATGGCATAGTCGCTTACCATGATGCCTAAAGCTTGATTAACGAGGAAAAGTATTTCCCGTGAAAGTTACAGGAGGACAATAATTTGTTTTCACATGTAGACATTATCGGTGGCTCTGTTTCTACAATAACATAGCTCAACGCGTGATGCTGTCAATCATCGAACATCTCCTCGAGGTCTGACACCTGTTTCTAAGGATCGCGGATGATTGGCTTCCCGTGTACTGTAGTGGGCGGAGCTTAAAGCTATCCCCTATGAAATCAAAGAAATCTGTCCATTCACAACTACGAATTATGCACCGGTTCTATTTGATTGGTTGAAAAGCACGTGTCTTGTTGTCCACACCTGACTGATCATTTCATTTATACAGACAGGAAAATAGCAAGTTGGTTATTGTGAGACATCACCCTTTAAACACTCAAGACGCGTACTTTCTCTGTGGGTTTTCTATGAGCCTGTCAGTGCGTTGATGACCTTTTGGTATGGAGCAATCAGTTTGACATGTTACGTAGCCTGTCTGTGAAAAAGCAAGGAAAGGCTAGCTGTTGCCCCTTAACCCGCGTTTAAGCTGGGCTGTTTTAAGCCTAGGCACGACTCTTATCTAAAACAGATATCTTAACAGTGACAATGCCGAGAGCTTTTCTAGTAAGAAAGCATGAAGTTGCCGGCCTGGGAAAACCTAACTCCCATGACACGACGGCGAAGCCTGAAGCCTCGCCTGCAAGGGCCGATGCTAGCCCGTCTCATCCTTCATCTTCCGCCACCCGGAGATCGCCCTCTCCATTGAAGGGATACTCAGATATGCCTGTGTTTTCAAAAAGATCATCGTCACCACCTACAGCATCATATTCGTCTAGTGACAATAAGTCAGCATTTTCCCCAGTGACGACTTCACAGTCACAAAAATTACCCAAAGATCTTCCGGAGAGGAAATTCACCAAATTTTCAATCTCAAGACTGACTTGTAAAGAACCGTTTAAATGCCAGGACGATGTTCCAGCAAGAATGGACATTTCCGCAGCAAGACTGTCAAACTTTTCTGCAGCCGTTCTCGCTCAGTCCCAAGCATCCCGACGACCAGTATCTCCGCTGAGCAGGCGATCATTTTCTCCGGTCTCCGGCCGGTCGTCGTCTCCTGAATCGGTCAGATCACGATCACCCGTTAGTCGACTTTCACCCGACCATTGGATCATGCGATCATCTAAACACTATCTAATGCGATCACCGGATTCTTTAGAGAGCCGATCGCCAGTTTCCAGCTCAGCGCGATCACCACAAACTAGTCCTGTACAACTCGACCAAAAACAAGGTAAGAATTCGTCACATTTCTGTTGTTGGTATACATTATAACTAGTTGAAAACATGTTTTGTATTTAACCTTAATCCCATATCGGGTCAAACGTCTTTAAAGTATTTTACCAGCATAAGCGATAATTCACGATAACAACATAGTCATCATAACTCAGTGGAAACACGTTTTACGGATAAAAGCTTTTTTTAAGACTAAGTAATAAAAAAAGTAGATATACAAAATCCTTTATATTACAGTTATGATAACTTATACATATAATGTCACTAGTTTAATTGAACTTATCATTATATAATCCCGATATGGATAGGCATGGTGAGAATACCTTATCACACCTTTACGGTTGAGGATGTCGTTATACTAGAATTCTGACGAAACATAATTCAAAATTTGTTTTTGGGTAATTTTAAACATTTTGGGAGATCGTTGAAAAACTATGTGAGCTTTTAAAAAGCCTCTGAACTTCTGTTGAACATCTGCGTTCAACTAATAAAACTCGCATGCACGAGGTCGAATTGATCCATAGTACCTGATAGATCGTAGCGGCCATGTCTTATCTAATTTGTTACTTCTTTTATTATGTACACGTCAAGGTGCAAAACGTGACAGGCGGTATCATAGTTAAGTTAGATTCAAACACAATCCTATAGAAAGACTTAAACTGTTTTTTTTTTTCAATTTGTTTAACTATTACGTTGTGTGTTGCATCAAAACAAAAGCCGCGGGCAATTGTTTACCCATGTAATTGATATAAGACTTATTGGATCGTGATGCCTGGGTTTTCCACTATTTTTATATCTTAAGATTTATTTTTCTAGTTATTTGTTATATTTGTTTTAGTTTATATATTTAGTGTGAACAAATTACGGAATATCTATTCCTCTATTAGAACCTGACCATTTCTCTTTCCTTTTTTAAATGGGTTGACCGTAAATTATACTGCTGCGGCCATAATCTATACATAAAAGTGCTACTGTGAACTACAACAAACATTCACCGCTGATCAGTATTGTTAGTTTTCATAAACATTACGATGTCGCTTGTTTGCTATTCTGATTGGTCACATAATTAATTCACAATTATTGTTTTATTTTAGTGACCTTCCGTCCACAAATCAGCGACCCTCTGCGGTTGGGTGATCCGCTTAACCGACATGAGAAATCCCTGTTCAGCAAGTTAGGAGGAGAGGTGGATGTTTCCCAGTCAGCCACTCGGAGTCCCACTGGTAGCCCACCAGAACCTCCCAGGCTACCGGACCCTTTCACTTTCTGGCATCACCCTCATAGTTTCACACAACACGGGTTTCTCCCTCCAGCTCTGAATCCCTTCTATCGTCTGGCCAGCGGGATGACGCCATCCTTACCAGGTCTTCCAGAATCTCTTAGTGGATTTCGCCCGTACTCGGGCCACCCGGGTACAGACAGACGCTTTCCAGGAAACCCGTACCAACTATCCCCTCCTCCACCCTTGGTACCCTTCCCGTGTCCATCTAATCCTTCTCTCCTTAGTCCAAACAATACCAGGGAACGTTTACTACCGGACAAGTCATTATTAGAATCTTCCCTGAGCGCCCACAAGTCCGCATTCGCATTGACTCTTTCTAGATTTCCATGGACAATCGATGATAAACTACCTCTTGATCTAGAACTAAAACTCAGCGACAAAAAGCGAAAGCGCGACGGAGATCCTCCGAGATATCAATGCGAGGCCTGCAGTAAAAGTTACTCAACTCTTAGTGGTCTGTCCAAACATAAACAATTCCATTGTGTGACCCAAGTGAAGAAACAGTTTAACTGTAAATACTGTGACAAAACATATGTGTCTCTGGGTGCTTTGAAGATGCACATTAGAACACATACACTTCCTTGCAAGTGCAAACTTTGTGGTAAAGCCTTTTCCCGCCCGTGGTTGTTGCAAGGACACATTCGTACTCATACCGGCGAAAAACCCTTCAAGTGTACGCATTGTGGACGAGCCTTTGCTGACCGCTCAAACTTAAGGGCGCATCTTCAGACGCATTCAGACGTGAAGAAATACAGCTGTAAAAATTGCAGTAAAACTTTTTCCAGAATGTCACTGCTTCTTAAACACGAAGACGGTGGGTGTGGTGGTATGACGCAGTAAAAGTAGCTGTAAAATACCCAAATAATCATTGACTTCCACAATATTAAGTTTATAAACTTCGAGGGATTAGTTTGTATGCTGACAGAATTTAAGGGACATGCATGTTAACTGGGCAGAACTTCTCAACGAAAATCATTTTACATTTGTTATTGGCTCTTATAATAGGCTATTGACAAGGACCAGACATTTATGTTTTTCTCAAAGTTTCTACAGCTAATGACTGTTCAAAGTATTTCATTTTGTTTTATAGCATCAATAATTTATTTTCCATTATGATAGTTTGTATTTAATTTAACTAGCAATGTCCTCTTTTTTCATGTACTAATTCTATACCTGATTGTTTTATTAACTTATGTGAAATAAGGCAAAAGCAGATGATTAAGTTTCCTTTTGTAACTTATTGTATTTCAGAAAACTATTTATTACACACATTGCTTAAGTTCTCCAAATGACAGTAAATAGAACGAAATATAATATAAGTCTAGCTAAAATGGTTAAACCAAAACGATTACTACTTTGCCGGGATTGGTAAAAAAATCGTGTCTCCGAGACATATTTACAGAGTTGTCATAGCAGCTGGCTGCTTAAGTGAGACGCACGCTGTTCACATGTTAGCTGTCACTTCGCATCATTTGATTAACGTAACATCATACATAGATGGCTTCTGTTCTTCTAAATTAAATGCAGCCACATGTACAATTTGAGAAAACTGCGCTTTCACTTCTACGATATAGCATCTTCTACAATAGTTTTTAGCGTGACTCTAACTTTACGTATGTTGATGTCAACTCATGCAGGCATCCACTGTATTTTGAAATATATTTTTGACAAGCCATCGTGCCTGGTATGGTGGATAAGTAACGCCTGTTGGTTGTTGTCATCTGGGAGAGACGTCAGTCTCAAGTGCACACTGATCTTTCTCGGAGTATCATTTCACTTGGGATAGCTTTTTGTCTCAAATGGTCTGTGGAAATTGCTATAAATTGACCTCGGCAATGACCTCGAAATGTTTTAGCATGTAATACCCATATAGTGTGATGGTAATTGAAGGAATGGTACACAACTTAGCAGTTGTTTGCTACTGTGAGACAAGGCGGCGCGTTTGGGCCGTTCTTATTTATTACTTAAAACGTAATTTTTAGGCGAAATTGAAATTTTGACATTCTTGTTTTCGTAAATTAGCCGAGAGAGCTCGTATGAGTCTCATGTGGTTTTTAAGTATTGCCCTAGTCATGCCACTTGCGAAACAAGTGCACAAAAAGTTCGCACAGATATTTTATTCCAAAATATTTTAAAACTTCATGCGCCGAGCCTGGGAAGATGTTGAAAGAAAGAAAATATTTTCTATTGTGACTTCATTTTCACGCCAATCAATATTTAAGTTTTCCTTCTTTTTTTTAATTTACATTTTTATTTTAATACTTTTTCATACATTTTTTCGCCTGTCTAATATTTTTCTTCTTTTTAACTAAAACAATTTCAGTTTTTATTTGAGCATGTTGGTATATAATTTTCATATAATGATTTCCTACCAGTCGATAACTTGAGCAATTATTTTTTTACTTTATCAGGCTGTGTTATTTATTACTGTTGTATGGTTAGTAGACCGAAAGCGCGCCGTTTCGATTTAGGGGGCTGGGCGGTACTTAATGTTCGCCACGCGCGCGCTATGACAACCTGCTGAGTAGTTACCACTGAACCATCGAATTGCACATGAATATATTAAAACGTTTTCATTACATCTGATGATATCTCTCGCTACACCACAAAAAACTACGGGGTCTATTCATTTCATGACCTATTCATTGCGATTTGTTACAAGGGCTTGAAAAACATCTTTTGTTGGTGTTATTTTTTAATGTTTATTATTAGGCCCCCTATCGGGCAATTTTAGTGGCTGTGTTTGTTCCCTTTTTTTTAACCGCGGAATATTGTGAGGGGTATTATATGTCGTGTCTTACACAAATTAAGTATTCTTTAATGTGGATATAATTGTTTTGAGGTGACTGAAGACTAAGGCATGGCGTTGAATGCACCTGCCGCGGTCTATTGACGCAGGCCAAACGCTGCTGCTCACAGAATGAGCTTTATTTGGCGGGCTCGGCAGGTGAAAAGTTTTAATTCAACTCTTTAGTAAAAACTACCTGGACAGAGCGTAGTAGTTACAACTCTCTACATTGTCTCATGGCCCGTGCTGAACAAAAGTCGAGACAGGCCTTTCTGGCGTGCCCTTACCGGGACAAACTTGATCCGGAACGCTTGACCGTATAGCTTTTTACTCTCCGCATCCCCTTTCGCTATCACCTTACCATCCCTGGACGCATCTTATCCGAATTTCTGTTAACAAATCAACCCAAATTTTAAGGCTAGATAGTCAAAATATAATTGTGCCAAAGACCGAATTTATTTATGTATGTATGTATTTTCTTTTGTTTTCTTTTTGCTCAACATTTCTTCATACTGGTCTCATGTTTTTTTTAAATATTTATTCTATGTATTTTGTATGATTTATTGTTTTCTGCCTTTTAATGTTATTTATAAAATTGGTCAAAATACCTCAGTTAATTATTGTACGCCAATTGACCATAACTCATGTGCTATTATTAAATAGCATGCTACTTTGATGATTACAAATTATATGATATATATATATATGAAACTATTTCAAGTGTTTTGTTCACTTTCTGTTTTAGAATAAGCCATAATACTTTATGTATCGAATGGTTGATGACTTACGTTCTACGTTTAATACGCTAGGGATTTCGCTTGTATGGTAGATATAGAAAGAGAAACCACAACAATGACCCCACATACATGTATGTGCGTCTGTTTGTTTGATTTGGGTTTAACGCCTTTACTTAAGGTTATTTCACTCATATGACGGCGTGCCATCATCATGGGTAAAGTGAAACACCCTCGACACCACTGGCAACAATCAATAGACACTCGCAAGACTTAACGCAAATACATCACACACAAAGCTGCTTTATGTTGCATGCATCTTAGCTATGGGAGAACTCCGAGTACTTCTTCTTATCTACCAAATCCAAAATGTTCAGTTCATTTTGTAGATGTCGAAATTGTGTGTCAGGTTAAGTACTGAAACAGTCGGGGTCTGTTTGATACATTTGGTGTTGGCGCTCATTGATTTCATAGCCCTATGAACGGTGTTTAAACTGGAATTTGACTGTAATTATAATATCTAAATGATAATCTTTAACAATTCAATAGATTGGTATATATCAACCTACATTTAAATTGACCGCTCCAGTACACTCTTAGAAACATATGGCTCTAATGGAACCCTTTAAGGTTCTTCAGTCATGGCTCTGGTGGAACTCTTTATGGTTCTGTATGGAACCCTCATAGTAACTGTTGCAAGTATTTCTCTCTTTCTTATTATATCAAGGAACCGTTTTTGTCGTAATTGTTCCATATAGATGGTTCCATCTTTTCTAAAGAACCCCCAAAGAACCATTATTTCTAAGAGTGTATGCTATTGATTCCGAGCTACTCTCCATTACAACCATTGTCGGATCGTGCACCCCAAACCAGGCCATTCAGCGACACCTGTCATTGGCTGCCTCGGAGATTGTAGGTACAAATCAGAGGGCGCGGTACGAACAGTCTCGGTTACTCGGATAAGCTGGTCAGTTAGTCTCACTGTCCATTCTCTGTCACTTCACTAAACAGTCAAGGTACTTGTATATAGTCGGGATTGAGTTGCTAGGTCCGCCAAGGTTGCGATTGAGAGTAGCTCCCAATAAAACACTTGGCCAGTGAAGATGAACTGTTTTGGTATCTGGCATTTTAAAATTGCACGCTTATTTTTTTTTGCGTCATCCGTTTTGTCCTGAGGTAGTTTTTGTCTTTTTCTTTTTATTCCTCAGTGACTTCAACGCCGGTTTCCTTCCCATATTGTGATGTCGTAAACAAACTTAATAATCTGTAAAAATCAAGAGAAACTGTTACTCAAAAGTATGTTTTTCATTGCGTATAGGATTATTTTGTCCCCTGTCAATACCATTTATCAGTGAAATTATAAAGTATATTGTTTTCTACTGAATGATGTAAAGGCAAAAGAGATAAACAAAATATATTTCTGTTAACACCCAAACTTATTGGGATATTTAACGTTTAGCGAACAGTAACGCTATTTGTCCATATCGATTTCTGTAACATCGCTCAACAGCCTTTCTTTCCGAGAGATAATCGCTCGCGAATGGCGTAACTATTTACCGCGGATAATTTACGCGTAGGCTCACCCAATGTTAATATTACGCGATTCATTGAGCATTACTTTAGCCGTGTCGTAAGATTACAGTGGCTATTGATTAGCCTGGACTTTTGTTGCTAGTGATGTTAACCCCCGAGTGACCGAGGGAATGACCAGTCAGGAGATTTATGCAGGCTCCAGAACTGCGCCTTGCGTTAAAAGCAAGCACCATGATTGGGACCAATTACCGTTGTTGAGTTAATTTCAGGTTTCTTGTTTGCTCGCTCGGCGTTTAACTTCATTTTTTAAAAGACCGTTAGCTGTTGTTGTGTTTGGTGGCTGGTCCAACATAGGGGTCATATCCCAATTTTGTGCCAGTACCGTAACTCTTAATAAGAACGATAGGCCGGTAATAAACAAAGACTAAGATGAACAATTTTTGTGTCTTTTAGAAAGTGAAGATTAACAGTATTTCGTTTTTTTGGGATAACACTTTCTTAGTTTGAACCGATTCCAGTTCAGACAATTTTGCGGATTGAAACCCGTCTGGGAATCGAACCCGCGACCCTCAGAGTTAGGCATCACCGATTTACTGCTGGCGATTCG
>JAQQZZ010035158.1:0-11634 GCA_030265115.1 Mopalia vespertina | reverse complement strand
GTTTCCCGGAGGGGTTTCAACCCGAAAAATTTTCTGAACTGGAATCGGTTCAAACTAAGAAAGCGTTATCCCAAAATAACGAAAATAAAGACTAAGATGTAAAAGTGCTGTCCTTTTGACGGAATGATCCAGACCATAATGACATTGAATGTTTGTCTGGATAAAAAAAGATAGACTCGATTCCTCTGAATCGATGGCAATTAATGTGTGTCCTCCAATTATTATATCCACTTGAGGTCTTTCCACTCGATTTGGCCTTTCGCTAACGACAGTATGTTCCAGGCACTATTATTGTATCGTACCTTCGCGCTGACGAACGTTAATTTTCAACTGGACAATATACATTTGAGCAATGTTAGCGGGCAAGATTGGAGTTCAGCGCCGTCTTATGAGTGAAGTATCATTGAGTATGGCGGTAAAAACGAATCAATCACTCCACTTTTGATGAACATTTTTGAATAAGAAAGTAAAATAATATTTTAAAGATTTTTTTCTTTAAATCTGAATTACGTTTCGATTTGATTTCTTTTACCAAACACTCCATTCCACATTTAATTGGACAAAAATGATATGGAGAGCCAGGAGGAAATATCAAGATAATCAATAAACTTGTATGTTATAAGGTTGTCGTAAATTTAAATGGTAAAGTCTGGGTTCCAGGAATATATCCTTCTGGAGTGCTACAATTATAAATAAGATTCGTTAACAATTCTTTGCCAGAAAACACGGGAATCCATCGATGAATATTTTATTATAGCGTTTCTTTGTATTAAAGGTGCTGTTTATTGGCATATTCTTCACTAACTGAAGACCGTGTCAAGTGCTGCTGAGGTTATGTAAAAGATCAAGTAGCATCACGCTCTTAGGATAGGATCTAAGGCCAAAGTCTGGTGGTGTTTGGGTAATATTGATAGAATTTATGTGTTCATTCCGGGACTTGTCGCCTTTCAGCACACATCAACTACGTAACAGCATTGTGTCGCCGCCACCTGTCCTTGTAATATTTGACCGGATTGACTCGCTGATGGGGCAGGGAATTACGGAAGCTCCAAACCCGCCCGCTTTGATGCATCGCTTGCACAAACAAATCGTTTGGGTTGAAACAGGAGCCATTCCTCAAGCTTGTTGGATAACTCTTGTAAATTTATCTAGATTTCAAGTATTTTAACCGCCCCAGATTCTTAGTCTTGGGTATCGCTAGTCTAATTTATACGACTAATTCTTTAGCTAACAGAAGATATGTGGACTCTTATGTCACCTTATACAAGCTCAAGTCGGGCTTTCATAGGTTCGGGTCGGTTAAAGGTCTTTTCCTCTTTGGGACGTTTGTATTATTCCATTATTTATAGATCTCAACATGAATTAGGGGGCATACCTGCTATGTCTATTGTTTTTTTCTCAAGTTCGACATAGCTTAAATTCAGATTCAGACATCTCTGATATGACACTGAAACTGAATGAATCGAATTTGGAGACAATATCGGCTCCCTCGGGCCGTCTACAGTTAAACTGATCAGTTGCCTCTAATAAATCTCCTACCGGTAGAAATGGAAGAAATTATAAGCTTACCCCTAGTCAGACAATCTGGCTGTCTCTTATTCTGTCTGTATGTCTGTCCGCCGTCCGTCAGTATCCGCGCTAATTCGTCACGCTTAAGCTGTATTTTTCTTTATGACAGCGTATTTGCCAGGTTTTATATTAATACTAATAATACTTATGATATCTTTAGTTAGTCCGGGTAGCGTAATAAGGCAAACGGTTAGTCTCCCTTGTGTGCCAGGACATTTTCATGAACTGTGTTACTTTCTTACAGACCTTTGGTCATTAAGAAACATCTAAGTATTCAATTTGTCGGGACCTTTTTGTAGCACTTCAGTAGACTGAATTCAGCATTTGTAGGCTACAAATACAGCCTTCTTCTGGAAACAGACATACGAAATTTTGGTCAAGTCTTGTTAATTATTGGTATAAAGTTATGGTCATTCTGAAACCTGATATACGCTATCGACATGCACACTGCATGCACAATAGCAGGGCAACACTCGTCTTTAAGCTATTGTGGAAATATAACTGCATCAGGTGCCAAATCTTTCAAAGGCAGGGGTTAAAAAATGTTAAGACCGAAGCTATCTCTTTTCACCCTTGCCCCAAATGCCAGCTAAACAGTTATAACATTTCATTGGATTTCATTGTCCGTCATCACTCTTCTAAAAGACATGGTAACTTCGATATTAGTTATTGTCCCGAACATATCGAGAATTCTCGGGAATATCGGCCAATAATGTCCCGTGGATGAGGCTATGTGTCGTTTAAAAGATAAGAAAACCACCGTACAAACATGAAGGATCAGAAATGTTAGCTCCAGGTGAATCCATTGTAACATCCTGACATCCGAGCTAGTAGGATGTGAATTGATGCTCAATGATTTGGGTAAGAATTACGGATACAAGTTTACTTTACTTGATTCACTGAAGAATACAAACAGTTTTACTCTAAATCATGATTTCTTACAATAAACGATTTTGTTGTTTAACCATCGGCTGGCTGTAAACCATACCACCACACCTCTTAATTCACATGAAGTACAAATTTTGGTTTCCTGGTAACACACCCTCCCCGAGCGTATATTTATCCGCTTCGTACAGATCAGGCAATCTCGTCCATATTTTGTAACCATCAAGTACCATCTAGCTTTTCAACACAGACATGGGACTTTAGGATAAACCCGCGCCATCACTGTCTTGCCAGGAAGTAAGGGGCTCTACTTTTAGCCAAAGTTACAAAAAAACAGATTCGTAAAAATTTAAAAATGTGTAATGTAGGTCAACATAAAAAGGAACAATTTAATCATTTAAGAATGGTTAAACTTGTGAGTACCTTTATAATTTGTATGTTTGTTTGATTGGGGTGACTGGTATCTTTTTAAAAAAAAAAATCAATATACAGCTGAATGACATCATAGCATAGTCCCAATGTATTTATACAGCTGTAATTCGGTGACGACGATCGCACAATTTACGCCGTTTTAGCGAATATCACTACATTCGAAATGGTCCTGGTCAATGACCAAGCGGGTTGTACGTAAGTCATGGAGGTTAGACGGTGACGGTTTTAATCAAATATCTCTTCCTTTGTATTCGCCGAACCATTTTAGTTTTGGATAGTACGAAAGCATCAACCGGATTAGCTGGGTGTAACGGGAAACAACTCTGAGTTACTACTAGGGGCGCTACAGTCGGCTCCGGTTTTTCGCTTGGGCAAGCTGAAAGGAAGATAGATTTCGGCCGATCTTCTTTTCCTTTTCAACTCGGGAAGAGTTAGGGGCCCTTGTGCAAACGAGCTATATGATTAGAACGAGGTCGTTTTTTTGTTAGGGGCCTACTCATATCACCTCGTGTCGGGCTAATGCAATCTCTTCCTCAATACATGTATGAATATGCAACAAAACGGTGCATGTTGTTCACCGGAAGCCTATTAACATCCGTGTGCAGATGATCCACACAGTCATTTTTGAGCGAGTGTGCTGCTGCTGAGAAAAGATTGATTTTGACATGAAAATGGACGTCGAGTGTTCGTTTTATGGGTCGGTCGAACCCAAAGGTGTTCAAGGAAGAAAACGAGATGGTTCATGACAGGGTAGGGCCATGCAATTTTATATATTCGAAGATAAAGCTCCGAATCATGGTATTGTTCGGCTATTTCTAGTAGGTAGGAAGCTTCATGTAGCATAGCTAAAATGACTATAGATCCATATTCAAGAATGAATAAAATAAAAAATTAAATACTTACGCCGGAGTTAATCTAGGAATGCATTATGCTTTGAATTCAAAATTGATAGATACAACGAGGAGTATGTTTACGAGTGGATGTGAAGAACTGTATATAATATTTACGACAATCGTTTGACGCCCAGCTATAGGAAGGGTTTGTGTGCACACTCACATGGTTGGCAAGTTTTCGACGAATTTGAACTTATTGTAGATCTGATTTCACACAATCCCTCTAATATCCTACCTTATAACTTATATCACACTATCTAACTCTTCATTACATTGGAAACAGTAGTAAATTTGAAATAAATTAATGGAATCCATCTCTTGTGTTCATATAGAGGCCACATCTAACTTTCTGTTTTTCAACGAAAGTGTCTCAGAAATGACTTTTATGTAACCACGGCTATACTAAGCAACACTATACACTGAAAAAAAAATTCCTTAACATGTTAAGGAAAAAGTTAAGGAATATTCCTCCAATAAAGCACCAGCGGAATATTCCATAACTTTCAAGGAATACGACATGGAATTTGTCTCGGGGGCAAGGACTATTCCAAACATATTTATGGATTATCCTTAAAATGTTACGAAAAATTCCACAAAAGTTGAGGAAAATTCCACATTAAAGGCGTTATGGAATTGTTTCCATAACTTTGTTAAGGAATTTTTTTTACAGTGTACATTTCCTCTATTACGTTCTTTTACAAATGGCATTCGTCTATGGATTCCGCAATTTTTTTAATTAAAAGTACATTCCATATGTTACTTTCTGCAGTAATTTATCAATGTATCTTTTTTTAACTTATTACTTTACACAATTTATGGTAAGTAATGTTGTTAATTTTTAATGGAATACTTCTTTTATTTCCTACAACATGTTTTTATTTATAAAGAATTTTCATTATGGATGTTTATTAATGAAGTATATTTCTAATGTTATTTAGCATTACATTATAAATACGCAACATATAATTTATTGTCTCACTCTCGGTTTTACTTACATTATATTATCAATATATTTTGCTAGTAATTTAAATTCAGGTAACCCAAATCTTATTCAAAGCTATGTCTAATAGTCACATTGTGTTTTTGTTTTATTTCATCCGATTGGAATCGTCGTATAAATGTATGATTACTATTTAAACACCTTTATGCTAAACATCGATGCAATTTATGTTATTTGAAAAGTTCAAATCTGGTCAATTTTCCGCGGTTTGGGTTTCCTATTGCCTTTCTTTTAAATGGACTATATAATGCCTCCATTTTTAGAACTTTCTGATTTTTTTTATGTCTTTGAATGCACGCGCGAGAGAGGTTGACGCGTGTCGAATTCGCTTTGCTCGGGTCGTGCTTTTGTTTGCCTCTGAGGTATTATTAAAGTTTCTAGAGGCCCCGCGTGCCGAATTAAATTGAAATGGGGAGTGAAACGACTGCTGCAATGGACTTCAGTATATTCATGAGACGAGCTGTCGGTTTCCCCTTGTTGGCGGTGACCCGGTAGTCTGCAGGTGCCCCAGTCGCGCGCCGCCGCTCACCTACAGACAGGTGCTTTCTAAACCGCAGATTCCGCCAGACATTTTATCCGTGTATCCCCATTTTTTTTTAGTTGTTTATGTTTATTTTTGGATTAGTGTGCCCTGATTTCCAACAATGAGATGTAGGTCAACTTTGTTACGATTAAAATAAAAACCGATTTAGAATTTAGATTAAAACAAATTCAACTTGCAAATTAAATAAATTATGTTGAAAAAGCCTTGTTAGAAAACAAACATAATTCAACAAATTAGCGAAAAACGTTGAACAGACGGACAAATACTTACAATAGCATCAGGCTGTCATTTTTGTAATTAAAGTACACAAATTGACCTAAACAATTGCAAAAGATTCAATAGCATTGGCTGAACATTGATGTTAGAAAGGTTTCGTATTTTTTATCCTAGTTTCAACTCATTTGATTAAAACAAATTCATAGGGAAGACAATCTATAAAAATTGCTTACTACTTAATTATTGCAAACACTCAGTCAGAAGAAACGAAATTAATAAACCTTTTGACAACGTAAGATGTAAATATTATATTATAAATATATAGAACTGAAAACTAATGGTCGTTTCACATTTATAAATAACAGCATATAAATAAGTAAGAGCTTATTTAAATTCAAGGTATATCTGGTTATTGATACTTGATAGTTTTTTGTTTATTTTCGAAATTTTTTTATTTTGTATGTATTTTGTTTTGGGTTTGTTTAGTGTTCGGTGTATTTTTGTGTGTGTTGGGAGGGGCGGGGGAGGAGGGGGTGGGGTGTCTCAGAGCGTTCAAAGGATAGATAAGAGTGGTTCTTCTTGTGAATGAACAGCTTTTCACACTTTATGAGACATTTTATAATTGTATTAGAGAAACATGCATTTCTATAAATTTCACATGTTTCATTTCCATTGATCGATTGCGGTAGTCGTGCATCTCTATTTCCAGGCCGATATACAAAAAGACAGCGACCCAACACGCTATCTGCAGACTATAGTGAATGTTTAGGAGCTTGTTTAAAGTGTCAAGAAGCTTCCAAACCCCTGTAATGCTTAATCTCACAAATTTCCGGTTAAAAACAAGGAAAACAAACGCTACTGTTTACCTTTGAAGGAAGGAGGATTTTATCGTATAGGCTGCTATCTATCGCCTCGAAAGCGCAGGTGAAATATGACAGCGAGAGACTCTCTTGGTCTAGGTGTGATGCGGGTGACTTAAGAGAATCAAAATCCCTAGAAATTCGCCGTAAGACGATCGCATATAAAACACGTCATAAAACGGCCCTGAAAAACAAGAAAGAACTTATCGCGATTTAAAAGTCCATTGTCACTGTCATTTGCGGACAAGGCTAAGAATTGTTGTCGGATTAAGAAACAAGCTGTGGCGCGGCAGAGATTCAAGATGGCTGCCGACAAGTGAAGCAGAGTAACGGCAACAATTCGCAATGTAACCTTGAATTTGTAATTTGCATGCTGTTCACAGCTTGATGGAGGTCTATTTTTAAGGGTTTAAAAAAAAAAAAAAAAAAAGATTCCAAGAAATTTAGAAATTGCCTCATACATTTTGTATACTATGCAGGTACCCAATACATTTATTTATCAATTAATTTGTTTGTTGTTGATTTTTGTTTTTTTTTCTTGTATTATGTCTTCCATTTTAGTGGAGGTCGTAGAGGGGTGGTCTAAACAGAGTGTGCGCTTCTGGCCCACACACCTTCGCATCTGGCGTCAAGGGTTCGTGGGTTTCCTCGGTTGTACTCAGTTTTACTTCCAAAATAATGCAAACAATTGGAATTTGGTCTTGTTGATCTTACATCAGATAAATAAATAAACAATTTCTTGCAGTTATTGGACTAGTCCGATTTTACCAGAGTGTACTTTATAACGTAGAAAGGACGTTTACACCCACATCTGTTAAACAACGGACATTACATCTTGAACAAAATCTGTCTCGATAGTATACTAGTGGTTGTAATGATCTGTTGAGATCGAGATCCAATGTGCAAAGCCCAGCTAACTTTTTTTAAACCTAAAACAAAATCAGTTGCAAACAAATACCTATCCGATTCGGTATGTTACCTAGTATAGGGAAAATTGATTCACCAAAAATTAAATATTGATATGCGATCAGAAAAAAACAATCTACAATTATTTTTCTAATCGTTTAACACTATTTAGTGGTTTGTGTTATATTTGAAATGATTGAACTAGCCGTATATATAGTCACGGTTGAGCGAAATTCGGACATCAAGCGCGTGTTGCGCGGCAGTTACTGCCACCCAGTCGCTAGGCCGTGCCCAAGTACCCATTAAGTCCTAGCTTTTCAAGGTCAATAGGCTAGCCATTAATACCGGTGATTGATTTATTGGACGTCTGATTGATTTATTGGACGTCTGATTGATTTTATAGTCTATCGTTGTACCTGTTTTCGGATGAGTAAGTTTTTGATCGATTAAAGCCTGTCCTAGCTTGGGGATTCCTAAACTCGACATCAATTTAAGGTCATTTATCTTGAGATGTTGACAGAGTAGAATAAAGCTCTCTGTGCATGGATTCTCCTTTCTTTTAATTCTCATAAAGTCGGTGTTTTGAGTACCTATGCCTAAATAGCCTAAGCTGTATCTCCAAACAGAGTATATTATGTGCTTAATGGTTTACCTCCAATGAACGTTAGCGCGAATAATACAATTTGTATTGCATGCGCCTTCAAAATTTAAATAACTACAACTACCTACAATGAACAGTAATACATTAAATACTGTGTCATCAATTAACATTCAAAATATAAATTTAGCATCTCTTACGAGCACAGATAAGTAAGATGTTTATCTTTATGAATAGTCAAATACTTCACGTTGTTTTCAAATTAATTAATATCCGTGTTTTCAACGAACGGTCGTGTATACAATGTTGGAACTTCCGTGAACAGCAATGTGTAAAGTGTTGAGTCTTCCATGAGCAGTCCGGGGAATTGCCAATACCTGTCCAAACATTCAAATTAATTGTTGTTTTACGCCGTGCTCAGTTATATATAGCTTATGTGATGTCAGCGTATTCATACAGGAATACTTACAATATAACAGAGTATTAAACCTCATTGAAATTTCACCCTGTTCTATGCATGTGTTTGTTGGGGTCATTATTTTGCAGTATAGGCCTGCAACGACATATTTGTCCTCAAACTTTTTGAGTTACTTCCCTTGGTGGTACTCTTCATTGTAAACATTGGAATAGCGTTTGCACTATAACGGATAAATTTGCAGAGAACGTGTTAATTAATAGTTATACAATGTGGTGTGCTCGCTGTAGCAAAATTAATGTTCCTCTAGTGCTAAGTAATGACAGCCTGACTAAGCTCAGAACATACCTCTGCCGAAAGAGCCCAAATATTCAGTAGCCACATCTTTGTATACATCTAATATCATATGTCAGACGCCTCAATGTCTTGCTGGACCCCTTGGGCTTAAAATGAACCAAATTGTTTTTATCGCTTAGATTAAAAGTTAGGTATTCAAACTATATGTTGGTGAAAAAAATAATTCGAAATTCTAATTACACACAGTTTAATTGGAGCCTATAATTTAGTTTTCGAATGGTCCTATATTTAAGTCTCAAAACTTTAATTGCCTATTTCTGACACTTCAGTTTTAAGCAGACTCTATATTTTCCAAGGCGTATTTCTAACAAACTATTCATGTTAGAAACTTCATATGTGTACCATTGTAAAGAGCACAATGCGATCTAGTAAACAGTGCCTCATTTTTTAGAAATTCGTCCTTGATTTTGTTTAATGTTTTCTGAAAGTTGCATTTTACATGTTTATAAGGTTTTTCAAGGTGGGTAGACAAAATATAGATAAAAAGATAGGCAAAAAAATCCATTGGGATCGTTCTAATCAAAATTTCAAAACAATGAGGCACTGTTTACTAGTTCTAGGGCTATTCTACTCGGTCAATTAATTTATTGAGTCTTATCGTTATGGCCCTTCGAGAAATAAACCATGAAAAATGCAGTCTATTTTTTTATGTTGACATTTACTCATTTTGCAATATTTTTAGAAACAATAATTGGATTTTCATCACATTCACATATATGTAATCCTGAGAATTCAAGATTTCCACAAATAGATATATCTATATGGTACAGATTTATATTCTTCTGCATACAAGACTAGATACAACGGGTGTTTTGAAAATCGACCAAGGCGTCCAGCAAGACCTTAAAGTTACCATGTACTGTTACATACGTTTGATACAGGCTTATCGCTTGCTAACGTATTTTAATCGCAATTATAAGTCAATGAAAGTCAAGCCAACTCTTCTTCTTTCTCTTAAAAAAAATAAAGTCAATAGTAACGTGACTTTGGGGTTTAATAAACGCCAATAGTTCACACGTTCGTAACATTAGGGTGTATTACAGATGTAATACATTAGCAGCCAAGTTTGAAAAACTGTTCAAATATGTCTTAAAACTGATTAGCACATATTGGGAAATCTTTTTTTTTTTACGTTTCGAGCAATGATCGTATTTGTGCTTCCAATTCACCTCGACGCCGGTTTCTGCTGGTATAATTACCCTCTCGTGTCAACACTTTTAGCAATCTAATTAAAATAAGATCTCACAAAACGCTACCCGTGTATTGTTTGTCGCTATATTGAGATCTAACACAATCACCTCACTGATACTGTTCAATTAGGTCAACCTTACGAGGGTTCACTGAAAGGTCACAGTTTCAGTTGTCCAATAAAAACACAGATAACAGGGGGCTATGGTAAACATCCAATTCAGCCAAGACGAGTCGAAGTCGTCCGATTGTCTGTCGTGTTGACATAAGTCACATGTATTAATCAGGGGAAAATGCAACCCCACCAACAGTTTATCATTTGAATGATGTTTGTTGATTGTACGTGTATCCGTTCGTCATTTTAAAATACGCGGTCTGTAAACTTCGGTTTGTCGGCGGAAATCTTCAGCTTTAATAAACCAGAATTGAGACGCGGCACTGTGGTTGGTACATTTAAGAAACCGATCGACATTGCAAGTAGGGTGATTGCGTTAGATCTCAATACATCGACAAACAAAACGCGGAGAGCGTTTTGAGATCTGATTTTAATTAGATTGCACTTTTAGTGGCCCACCCAGGGCCACCAGGAGAATTTCTGGGCCCCAGGGCAGAAAGAAACTTTCTCCTCCTCCTCATGAATGGCCCCATCCTGGCGCCCACTCGCTGACCCCCCCCCCCCCCCACCCTCCCACCCCTCTTAATGTGCCTGGACATACCGTGTATTATTTAATTTCTTTTTAACTTTTTGCACTGTGTTTAATGGGAGAATATGTTTTATAACAATTCCATTAGCTCACTTATATGGTCCTCATTCCTTTAGGAAACGCCCGCGGCCGTGGCTCAATGGTTAGCGTGTTTGCTTTGTAATTCTGCTTCGATGTACCGTCCACAAGTTCTTGGCCGCCATGGGGAGTCACACGGTAGCCGCAAGAAGTCAGATGATCGCAGCGTTTCCATTTTTGGCTGTTAAATATGGAAACATTTCGGGTATAAACTTCATGTAAACAAAAAAATCTTGTACATTTAGTGAGTTCAACGGATGGGATTTTGAGGGACATATACCCGGGTTCAAATCCCGGTGGAGGCAAGCATATTTTTCTCTCTTCATTTATTCAAAATATATATGACTAGGTTTAGATAGGGTATCATGCAAATCTCGTATCAATTCGTGATTTTGTTTTACATGAACGACATACCTCATTTAGAGTTAATTGTGTCGGAATTGTCTTCTTATAAACTCACTCTTCAGGGGATAAACTACAATAACAGTAGCCATGATACAAGGGTGTTCTTAACAAGACCATGGGTAAACCCCAGCGCAACCAATCCTTGTTGCCGTAGTCGACGTCGGTCTTTTGGCGGGTTTGATCGAGCTTTGAGTTAAATTCGGTCGAAATCCGTTTTCAAAAGAAACTATTTTTGCGGAGAAAATGTCGTTCAATAGTTTGATACAAATATTATGTCAGGAACTGCACACAGAATATATAATAAATCTATTTAAAAAAATGAAAAAGAGGTGTGACAAATTTGGTGGACGGAGAAAGAGGCCAACACACCAGCACAAATTAACGTAAATTTGTAATATAAGTGAAATCTCTCACCCCTCCGAATCAATCTAATTAAAATTAAATCTCAAAAAAGCTCCCCGTGTTTTGTTTGTCGCTATGTTTAGATCTAAGGCAATCAATCTACTAATACTGTTCAATTAGGTCAAGCTTACTGGGTTTCACGAAAGGTCACAGTTTCAGTTGTCCAATAAAAACACAGATAA
>JAQQZZ010035147.1:0-10590 GCA_030265115.1 Mopalia vespertina | reverse complement strand
TCTAAATAAGTAATCGAAATATTAATTTATCTGAATTATGAACTAAACATGACGAGCATTAACATGTCTTTAAGGGGATGAATGAAAAGCTGCCTTAGCGGTTTGAGACACCAAAAGAGTCCCGATCGCCTTCACCTTCCTTCAATCGGCCGCCATTTTTTTTTTATCCGCTAATACAAGGTTTTTCTAGTCCAACATTAGGTCGTTTTCTTTTTACCCAAATGCTCTTTCTCCGAGTTATAATAATACTTTCTACGGAATTAAAGATAGTCGTTTATATGTGCTTAAGTCTTTATTTCTGAAAGCAGCTGTAAAATGGAAATATAAAAGAGTGAAATCAAGTAATTTTCGTTCAACTCCACTGCCTTATTCGCTTGCAAACCGGTATAGCATCTTGCCAGTTCCCGCGCTCTGTGAGGGAATACGTGATTTCATCGGCATTTCAAGGTTAAAGTTTGCTGTTACATATCCCTGTATATTGTAATCCTAGGAATCACCCTAAGTTTGTGGATGAGAGGATGGTTGTAATAACAATTCAGGTATTATTCGGTGTGTGTAGGCTTCTGTAGGCAGTGGAACACAACGAATTGTCATCTTTAACGTTATTAAATAGTCCAGAAAGGATAGTTTGTTTTCACTGATTTCTTCTTTCCTGAATTTTATGCGGCTGTTGATGTGGTCGATAAATTATCACCAAATAATTTACCCACGTCAGACAAACACATGTCAGCCCCCTTGCCGAATCGAAAAAAAAGGAGATAAGAAAATCCTTGATGTATTCCTGTGTAGATATTTGTTTTATTTGATCAGTTATTATGCTGATTAAGCCTGGCGCACGCAGATCGATTACCATTTACAAGGGAAGCGATCATGTCTGCGACAGTTCGCAACGATCGTGACAAAGCGTTAATAGAGGATAAAAAAAGCACCGATTTGTTTTTTATCTTACCCAGCAGTCTTGACTTGCAGCACACAACATAGTGCCATCTGAGCTTGTTCTCTCCTTTCCACAAGTCTCTACAGTGCCAGAGCAGTTAAAGCACTCAGTGCGGGACGGCTAAAACAGAATTAATTAGCATATACATTTACTGCAGATCCGGCTTTACATCCACCATAAACAAATAAGTGCAATTTTAACATGCTACGCAGTTCACTCCTTATGAAACACAGCGCCAAGAGTTTCTTCCAGTCAATCTTCGATGGAACTTGATAAGTATGTGTAAATAATTTACAAACAGTTTACTGACTTGTTTGTTTCTTTCTTTACTTGTATTTAACGCCGTAATTAAGGTTATTTCAAACAGTTTACTGGCAAATTCTGATTCTTTGAAGCAGTAAATAACCGCAAGTTTTAAACGTTAATTTAATGCAGCAAAATGGGCAATATCAGTATAACTCCGCCCCTTAAAGCGATGCTACTCTCTGCAATAAAATACATATAGGTAAAACGGGCATCATTTCTTGTGTTGAATTATGCTCTCGATATTTTTAATCGAGCTAAATCCAATTTATCATTGGATCTTAAACATTGGGTATTGCTTAAGCTACAATCAAATTCATTCACGCGACCATGTCTTGTTACTTTAATCACTAAACAGAACAGCTCCACAAATATTGATCAATCAAATATCTTTCATGTCACACTAGGGGGTCTACGTCACGAGACATATATATGTAGTCGACAGTTTATAGTAAGGTCCCTTACGTGCCGCGAAATCCATACCAGGGAAGCGTCCCTAAAACCACAATTTCAAGCAGAAAAAGTAAGGTCCCTTTGACAGTTCACACATGTAATTAACCCGTAACACACAAGAGTGTAAGTCGCGTGACGTCATGATGTCAGCTACCAGTGGTCTTAGGTAGGCATATACTTGTAACCATCATGTGATTTTATAAGATGAAGAAACGATAAGCCGATATCATATTTAGGTATGTTTAATGGTAACCTTTCAAGTGATATATGGGTTATTGCAGCCAGGACCATCGCTTTAACATTTGTTTTTTAAGATTGGGTTTTTATGTTGTAGACTAGGCCAATTTCTGAGATATGTGACTGCATTGGGCATTTTTGAGGAAAAGCTGGTAAACTAGTTTTTCTGAAGCATTTGACTATGCTGAAAATGAATAAATTGTTTACCAAGCTGAATTTTGAATTTTTAGTATCAAAATTATCAAAAAACAAAATGGCCGCCATGCAAAATTTCAAACCCCCATAACTTCTGAACGAGTGGTGATAAAGTCATGGTTTTTGTGCCCAAGACCATGTTTTTGATAGCTATGAATGCACTGAACACAACAGATTATAATTATATTCAATATATATGGGGGAAACCAGTAAGAATTACATTGCCAGACATTAAAATTAAGTAATAATAACTGATTTGTTAAGAAAACCATGCAAAAAATGATCATGTAACACATATAGCATTTTCAATAAATTCTTTATTTTATATTTGTTGGTGAACATCTTCATATAATAATGATTGTGATGTTACTATGTCAGAATGTATTCATTTGCAATGAATGATATTGCAGACAGTCGAATGTAACTGCTCCATCATACAAAATGTGTTCAACTCAGTCCATTTTGTTTCTATACATGATGCTACTATCTGCACATTTGCAAGCCCCGGTGCATACCAGTTTCCACTTTCTGCAGGTGCAATTACATCTATGGCAAACACACACAGGGCACCTAAAAAATGGTGTCTAGGAAAAGATGAAAACGTAGCAGCCTTTATAGTACACTTTATCACTCGATCAACAATTTGCCCCATTTTTCGTTGCAAACGGCCAAGGATTTAAAAAGAATAAACACACACCATTAAATTTTGTGGTGCTTGCCTGGCTTCAGCTTATCCACACCGATTTACCCAAAATCTGACTGAACTTCAATCCCCCACTTTAGCGTCTATTAAACCAGAGATTTCTCAAGCCTTGACATCTTTACTCGACGAATTGAATTCTTGTGATGATGCACGCATCATGCTTGCGAACACTCAATTCCGTAGGCCTCCACAAAAATCATGACAGCGCCACTATAACCAACCTTAGCGTAACTTGAGTGAATGTGCCTTCCTGCCGGATGCCGATCGAAGATATATCATCAAAGCAAGACAAATCTGTGACATATTTGGTGAGTCTGATAATGAGGATATGTCGCTACCTCCCACCGAGAGCCCTGTTGACGAGACGTTTAAATCTGCTCTTCATATTCAAGTCAGACGATCGGTTTATGTTGACGCTTTTTTTAGTCACCATACCATTCGCGTCATACTGGATAGCGGTGCAACCGGCAATATGACCAGACTCTGCTCCAAACTGTCAAGACCTTCCCATAATGAAGTCGTCCCAATCCGCTCACCAAGCAGATAACTCATCTCTCCATACTGTTGTTGACGAAATGAAATTTTTTATAACCCGTGCTAAACAAAACTTCACGTTCCATGGTTTAGTGGTGGAATTTAGACGTTGACGTTCTGGAGTTAAACGATATTCCCATTCGACAAGCCAAGCGACAAAATATTTTTGGTGATGGTGATAGTTACCAATACGGTTCTTCCGACACTAGTGTTTTGTCTTCATGGCTCACTACTTTCTTACTGTTTATCTGATTATATTAAAGGCTTTAGTGGCAATTTTCTGGCGAACACTTCAGGAGCGAAAAGGGATTTCCCGTCTTTAGCACGCGAGTACGACATATAAATATTTTCTCATTTGGATGATTATATTAAAGGCTTTAGTGGCAATTTTCTCGCGAACACTCCAGGAGCGAAAAGGGATTTCCCGTCTTTGGCACGCGAGTACGACATATAAATATTTTCTCATTTGGACGAAAATTTGACATTACACACTTACACATCCCCTTAGAATGATGCTGTGCCAAATATCATCGAAATGTGAAACGTATTTCTGTTGAAATTCAAGCCTCTATTACTGGACGCACTCCTTGTCCTAGCTCGAGTATTATGTTTGTTTTTGTTGCTGTGACGAGGACGCCGACACACAGTGCATTCGCGTCATGCGGGCTGTTAAGCGAATCTGACTGTATTTTCCATACTGATAATAATAACTTCTGTTTATAAAAAGTGGCATTGGCACAGAAGAAATCTGTTCACACTGAAAATATTTTTTTCACGGCCGC
The DNA here is from genome assembly GCA_030265115.1 of Mopalia vespertina. Classification (NCBI taxonomy): domain Eukaryota; kingdom Metazoa; phylum Mollusca; class Polyplacophora; order Chitonida; family Mopaliidae; genus Mopalia; species Mopalia vespertina. The sequence goes on along the minus strand of JAQQZZ010035147.1, from coordinate 6,446 downwards.
CTGATTAGTATGTGTTGACAAAATGACTGTTTTTTACGACGGTTAATAGGGGACATGAATTTCTTTTGTATTTTTTTTTTTAATTTCTACCCGCCCCTAATTTAATTTTCAATCACCTCGAAATTCAATTTCGATTCTTCTGCATGGAAATTGATTTCAGGGCGGGTAGAAATTACCCCAAAAAATACAGAAAAAAATGAAATGCATGTTCCCTATGAGCCGCTGTAGTTTTTTGTATATATAGATAAGGTTACATGATATGATCTCTTGACTATCTCTTGCTTTTGGGGTGAATGAAACTGAGCAACTCTGTGATCTTCTTTTCTCCCACTTCTATCTCTGAAGAATCGGTGTAGCAACAACCGTTGAGCAAGCTCAAATGCGTACCCACAGCATTGTTCTTCCAACAAGGGTTTAAAAATACAGCCATATGATGCTTCAACAGTATTAAAGCCACCAGTAGAAGGGGTTCTCATTTTCACCACTATAATTTGACACTTCCATTCAGCACAGGGGATGTGTTCAGTATTGCTGGCTGGTATAAATTCAGCTGTTTTATTATTTTCTTAATGTCTCGTTTAGATACCGTTGCTGTCAGTGCTGGGAAATCCGCTGTCAGGAAAAAATGCCTTTAGGTTAATCAGTTCTTTGTATTTAGGCTTGAATTCTTGACCCCATTCAACCAAGCAATGTACTTCATCAATAACAATGAATGTTTTCAGCGGAATAGCAATGGCGTTAAACACTTCAACTGCAAAGTCAGTACAAGGTCCTCGGGATGACCTATAATGTACCTAAACTTTCCTCCTTTGAGTTGTTCTTTGTCGTCCCCCATTGTTTCAGAAAATACAGTGCAGTTTTCCAATGCGTTCCTTACCTGCCCTATTTTAACATTGAGAAGAGCAGCAATAATAGCTAGACAGTTGTCTCCTTTCAATACTTCGAATGCATATGGCAAAATTTCATAAATCAGTGATTTTCCATAACTCGTTGGGACACTTGATATAGTGTCTCTCTCCATTAATGAATGAATTGAAATAATTTGATTGGGTTAAAGGTAGGTACCGTTTTGTCCATGTGCCATATTATAATCTGCAGCTGATTTTGTGTAAGACTTTTGCTTATGTAACTTGTATCCATTGTCCGATATTTCCATAAATTAATCATACTACTAGCACAGGGAACTTAACTAACGAAAACCAATGAATCATTCATTCTCATGTTCTAGGAGATAAATTTCTGAATAGATCATATCTCATGCTGTTATGGTAACTAACGGGCATCTCGGGTGAATTTTAAAATGTACATGGTATATCTTGCATTGTGGGAAAATTGTATGGGGTTTATGAAAATCAGGGTTTGGATGTATACAGAGATATGGACTAATACGTAATTGCTCACAAGTCTGCTGTTGGCTCTATTTATCTTATCTCCTTATTATAATGTAAATTATTTCGCACGGATTATTTCTTTATGTACAATCGACTCGATATGGAGTTCACACGCCTGTGTCTCTTTCACCTTTTTCATAGCATCGGTTAAATCCATCTTGTCTGTTTTGTCGCAGATACTCCCACGTGTGTAGTTCGCTCTCATGGCAAGGTCAAACCAGGTCAAATTGACTGGCTTGCAGCGAAAGTTCAGTTCAATGCTGAATTATTCCCTATAATATATTGGGCGAATGACCGGTCTATAGTGGCCATGTAGATTTAAAAAATAAAACAAATACAAACAAAATGAACATCAAAACAAAATGAAAATAGAAAAAGAAATTTAAATTAAACGAGGACGGCCAAACTGGCTGTTCTCAGCCATCATATATTAACGTTTTTACTTTTCTTTGAATAAAAATAAAAACGAAACTAAATGTAAACAATACGAAAAAAACAAATTAGCAAGGTTGAGAACTGCCAACCTAGAGCTGCCATTCTACGACACAGTTTTCTCCCTTGCATGAGCTCTTTTTTTATGGATGATAAAGTGTCAATTTAGCAAGATCTTTGTTGACAATGGCATGGCGAATTGATGGGGCGTTAACATCTAAATTGTTACCTCGTAGCTTTATAGGTTTGCAAAGAAGATTTTTTGTAGTACACTTTTTAGCTTTGACTTAAGGCTTCAGTTCGGACTACAGGCCCTCGAGGGAATGTTATATTTGGCCGCTAATTGTAGACAATACAGTGGAGGTAGGAAACGGCCAGCCTTCAGCAAATATATGAAAAAAGAACCCCGCCTTTAAACTTTACCTGACTTTTCCCACAACAATTTAAATTAATCGTTACAAGTTAAATTGTGTATTTAAATCATCGGTTAAATAGAGAAAAACTATCTTTTAATAACATTCTCAAACTATAAGGAGTAAAATTCTTTCTTGCATGAACTAAATGTCATCTTCATTCTTTGGCTGTAATACTGTCGCCTGGTGATTCAAGATCAAACATTATATACCTTAATTTGGTCATGTGACCTTACCACTTTTGGAGGTTGACCATTGTCTATCTAAAGATTAGAATACACCCGGTCAATATCTACTCTATATATGAGGGGGGATTTCCATTTTCTTGTTTGATTTATGTTTAAGGGATAACGTATATGTTAATATATATACGGATTTTCCGTTGCTGTGGTATACTTAAATCAGATAAAGTTTCGATGTCATTCAACTGATCACAAGTCAGTTCATCAAAGTTAAAATATTCAACAAGATAAATATCAAAGTCATCTTCACCAGTCCGAGCATCAAAATCACCGAGTAGGAACAAATTGGAGTAACTGAAGCACTTTGTCGCCATTCCATTCAACTTGTCTTCAATTGAGTTACGTATAGAGTATCTAGAGTTTTCTGGTGGTATATAACAGCACCCCAATAAATACCATATGTTGATCGAAACTGTTCTTGCTATTTTAAACCATAATATATATTCACAAGACAAGTTTTCTATCGAGAGATATTGGGAAAACCAATCCTCTACAAACAAAGCATTACCACCCGATTTGCTCAGAACGTTTTCTTTTCTGTTTGCTGGAATGAATTTATACCCGAGAATGTATGTCACTACGTCATATTCATCCAACTTCTTTCTAAACACACCAACCACAGATGGCGGAATTCAGTTTAGAGTAATCGCTTTTTTATGCAACAGATTAGAATATATAATTTAAAAAAAAGATAAGCTGTTTGTTCATTGTGACAACTGGGACCAGAGTGACCCCCCCTCTTCCCCTAGTGATTTGCAGGGTCTTAGTCCATTTCTGGTTCTTGTGAGTTTTGGAATTTTGCAGCACAGAATACCAGTTAACATCTTGGATCACTATTTCGTTCCTACAACTGAGGACTATATCGGCATTGGTATGCGTCGTTTTGCAAGGTCGTTCCGTTGGTTAGAATGGTGAGAATGTGCCTCCGTATCGCATGCCTCGATAAAGGAGGGGACAGGGCGCCTTTGGGTAAGACTAAGGATGTGTTTCATGACTTGGATAAATGCGCCTAGTATCTCTATTGAGCTTGTCGACCACTAACCGTGCTTGGTTACATTCTGCCCTAGCACGACGAAGAAGAGAATATAAAGGACTTAGGTCTTCGCCGTTCTGCAAATTCAGGTGGGAATTGCTCTGCTATTCTATGCTCAGTTCCATTGAGTTTATTTGCTGAAAACCGAATCAATTCCATATCCTTGAATAAAGATAATCTGGCGACAATAGCCAGATGACCCTTGTTACGGTAGAAACCAAACAGAAAGAAAACAATCAGCGATTTTATTTATTTCCAATATTGATTTTGAAATAACAACAACAGCAGCATAATACAGTATCGTAAACAATGGCAGAAAGGGCAATACCTTTGAAGGTAAAAGACAAGGAAAATATAAGGCTTATATAAAGTAACTTACACTTACTATCTGCGTAATAGTGGCGTCCAAGTTAATTGACTTTCATAAACCGGTCTGTTATGACAGTCTGCAATCTTTGAAGTCTACAGCAATCCTTAGATACACAGTTCCAGAGCATAAAGCACGAAATTGTTCCGATTATATCCACAACAGGATGATCACCATATCCCCAAAGTGAAGGGTGTATAATATGCAGATTGGGTATAAATCCTTTTCAAGAGATATCAAGGCTAGGTTCAGAATTCTATGAAATATAAAGCCATCCAAATGCTGTTACAATATAGCCAAAATTGATCACTTTACTTATATCTATATCCGTTGGCTTGGCTGGACGAATACTCTTTATACTGAACTATGACTGAAGCAAACCAGTTAATCGATGTCACTTTTATAGAAATGTAGAAATTTCCCGATATGATTTTAGAATAACATCATATAGAACACTTTTGAAACCCTAGTTTTACCCTATCAAAAGATTTCACAAACAATTAGCTCGGGCCAGAGAAACAACTAGAACTATGAAAGTAAATAAACAGTGATTGACCGGACAAAACGGCCACAAGCGCTTCTAGAAAACACACTGCTGCATGTCTTGTTTACATTAAAAGATTGACTGAAAGGTAGACGAGTCTACTTATAGCCAATGACTTAAATCATTGAAAACGTAGCACTGACAGGTACAGGACACCCTTATTACGTGATCTGAACCAGTGAACTCGTTCCAACAGTATATCTTTTCTATTTTTAAGCTCTTGATTAACTCTTCTGTTTGTTTCATTTATATATTGAGGTCGGCCCATAAATAAGAGATTCTTCCTCATATTTCGATATTCCAGTTCTACGTTTTCTTCTTTCAGTGTCCTTGAAGTTTCCATTAACTGGTTTTTATCGCTTATTCCCTTCTCACATTTCCTACTTCATTTCTGGTATCGCTTTGTCTATCTAATTTTTATCCAATACATTACTCATATGCTGTGTTGATGCTTTTAGTTTAGCCTCAAGCTATTCGTTTTTATCAATACGGCTATTTGTTGGGATAATTGTAGATTTTATATAATCATATTTGGGTTCAATTGCATTCATTTTATTCAGAGGTGTCTCAATGCTACTAAGTTTATTCAGCAGATCTTGAAACGCCATGGCTGTCAATGTTATCACATTTGGTGGTGGAAATGTTAAATGGATTTGACCAGTGAACATTTGCGGAGTTACACATCAGCTTTAGGTGGTATTGTACATGACTGTCACTCACTGCTGGGTGTAGGCCCACTAGCACAGCCATGGTGTAATAATAACGACTATTAGCCACAGCTTGGAGTGCATCTTATTTGCCAGGGGCCAGTTGCTCGAAAGACGATTAGCCGCTAACACCAGATTCAATCGCTAATACCTGGTTAGAGATAGACCTTCAACATGGCATGACGTCATCTAATAGAGGATTAAATTAAATAGTGCTTCCAGCAACCGGCCCCAGCTGCTGTCCAATAAACTTTTATACTTTGTTATATTATTGATTTGCGATCAAGTCGCCACCAATAGAGCTTCAGTAAAAATAGTAGGCCTACTGCATAAGAACAAGTAGGTACGATTGACCGGCGACTGCAGGGTAGTTAGTTTAGCTTGACCAGTGTCCTGTAGTGGAGGGTGCCTCAAATCACCATTTTTACAGAAACGGGGTGTCTCATTTTTCTGTTCCCCTACCTGAAATCGGGTGTCTCAAATGGCTTCGTGGGTGTCTCAAAGACATCGAGACACTCCTACGGCTACCACTATATGCTTCTAGTATAACCTATCTATATGGACAAAACGTATTGTTATAACTAGTACTAGACCTTAGCCAAAACATCGCCTTTCAATGTAAATAGGACACTAATTACAATGACAATGTAACAAAACATGTATCACTGATACTTCAGAGGAAAAGATCTGCACTGAACTCCGTGACCAAGGTATTACTGACGTTGAAGGTTTCACAACGAATAAGGATGGTAGCATAATTAAACTAAGCACATATTAAATTACTTTCTCTTCTTTTACAGTTCCACACTACATCGGCATTGGTCCTTACAGGATGAGGGTAGATACATGTTGTATACTGTACATTCCTTACCATAGTCCGCCTTCTGCTCTAGAGCTGCTTTTGCAACTATATCATAACATATGGACTTCAGGTGAATTTCTTCAATGCTCGTGGGAGGCACTTATAATCCCTAGTCATAAACCGGGTAAAGCCCAAGCTGATCCAAATAATTACACCCCAAATAGCTCTTATCAGCTGCGTGTGTAAGACGATAGAGCGGCTAAGTAATGACTGACATATAAAAGTTAAAGTGGGCTCCACTCTCTTGGAATCAGGAGAAGAGAGTCCCACAGGGCAGTATGCTTTCACCATCATTATTCAGTATATAGATCAATAACTTTATATATACTACTGGAATAAAGTAACTGTGCATCATCTGCAGTGATGCCATGTTCTCACGAATGAAGATAAGAACATGATATTTGGTATTCTGTTTAATCACTGTTTAATTGTTGACAGGATAATCTCGAAATCTT
>JAQQZZ010035125.1:0-10590 GCA_030265115.1 Mopalia vespertina | reverse complement strand
CCCCCCAATACCTCCATAGCTGTTTTGTTCAAAGAACAAAAGTCACCGGACTAATAAATTTGTACATGAATGACTAATCTTGTCCGAGACAATGATTAGTTTTCACACAAATTTTTTAAGAACTTTTTGAAGGCCAAAATGTAACCTGTCGATTGTCAAGTATAGGCTGATGGATGTTCATGTAGTCACGGAAACCCACGGACGTTAATAAAAATTGGATCGCTAAAAATGTATGGGACCTACAAATAAAGGTTGTACATAAGAAAGTCTATTAATAAACGTACAAATAAGTTTATAAGTATACGTAAATAGGTATATTTTTTTTCCACAAAATTAAAAACCTTCATATTTGTAGTGAGGTTGAAGAAAGAATTTGCTTCATCAGTTTTCATTAACAACTGTAAAACCTGGATTAAGCCTGTAAGATCTAAATATTCTTAAACATCTTTCCCATTTGTAACATTCGGTGTGTTCAGATGGAAACCATTAGCGCTTAGTCTTTTGTTTTGACGTATCAACATCATTTAGTGAGCTTTTCGAATTAAGTCGCCATCTTCATTTTTATAAACAGCTGCTATGTGGTTTTATGCCATTCTTCGCCTATAAAATGTCTCTGATTTACTCTAGCAAATAAAAACAGAGAGTACCTGGTTGGACAAGTAAAAGTTTGTTTAAAAACTTGAAATTGCTCTTAGTGCAGTACCGGTACAGCTCTGTATCGTTATGTATTTATTATTATTATAAATAAATCACACTGACACAGGAATGTCTATTAATAAAATACGATTAATCATCTCATGATGTAGATAAATTCACAGAGACCAATTTTTAAATAAATCTTTGTCTCGAGTTGTTATGGGTAACCTACAGACATTTCGAGAGACGGTAATGCCCATGTATACACATGGTATATAGAAAACCAGAAAAATAGATAAACCTGCAAACTGGTATTTCAAAGATATATAGAGAGTAACTATGAATATGTCCGCTAATGTGAATGAGAGGGGGGTCGCATCTACCAGAAGATCTTTAAGATTTGTGTCTCTCCAGTATGCTGCTATGATGGGTCTTTGTGAGAGCAGGCATTTTGGCCACAAGATTTTGATATTACATGGTAGACAAATAACGACATTGACCTCTTTTTCAATGTCACATATATGACTAAATTTGTTTTCGTAAAAAAGAGAAAACCCTGGGCCCGTACACAAAACATTACTTAATTATTCCTTAAAGTTAAGAAAAAATTAGCGAATTTTCAAGCATCCTTTTCGGTACACGAACACCATTTTGTTGAACTTTTTATGATCTCATATGAAAGGTTAGAAGTGAAATTTATCAAATGTGAACTTAATTATTTCACTTTTTTTTTTAAAGGGAAACTGAAAAGCTTAAATTTGGCTATATATTGCTTAACTTTGAGAAATACTTAAGTAGCTTTATGAATACGGGCCCTGATCTGTATACAAGATCAATTTACCAACGTAAGATTGCATATATTTACGTGTATGACTTTTTTAGACGATTAATAAAAATTTAAACCATGTTGAAATGAAATAAGACGTTCCGATTGGCTGATATTGAGATGTTTATTTTTTTATTACCACCTTTCGTTTAAACTTATTTATCTTGTCTGCCTTTAAATATATCAAGGCATTTCCATCCATTTGAACCACGAAGATTTAAAATCGTGCACAAAAAAGCAACACATTTTTTCGTTCAAAATTGTGTTTTTATGTCAAAGGGATTTATAACCCCTAATGCGTTTTTACGGATTGAATTTTTAATCCAAGAATTCGTGTGATCTCCGCAAATGATGAGATGCCATTTGAAATTAGCTTCAAGTTTACCGAATTTAAACCTGTACACGTGCGTTTAACCCTGTCACGTGAACCTTGGACCGAAAAAGCTCGTGAACAGGACGTCTTTAACAGTCTTGGGTCTAATATATGTACTTCTTTGGCCAGGGACAAACCTTACATAACCGTAAGAAAATATTTTGAACGAAACCCTATCGTTACACTGGACAAAAAGAGTAATTCTTGTACAGAGTTATTAATCTTTTTTTGTTAGTTTTAAAAAAAATGTAGGCTCTGCTTCTTGGAATAAATTTGAAGTCTTGAGTTTTCTCCATATCTCATTACAGAAATAAAGCGCATTGCCCAACCACAAAGTTCTGGGAAGATACGGAAAACTTTAAAAACTCTTAGGCTTACCTTATTCCAACCAAGTTTGGCTAGTTTCCTTCCCGTTAATTCCGCTCTACATTCGATGTTCATGCATGTAGATCCGCGTAGAAAGTAAAACCATAACTGCCTCTTGTGCGTAAGTTATGGGCATGGCACGTCGAGTATCACAAGGTCAACGTGCCTATCACTATGGGAGGTTTACAAGACAATGGAGCAACGTAATTCTATTGTGACGTCAATGACGTTACGTCATGTTCGGCAAATCTCGGAATCAGAGATCGAGCTCCGATTGTTCAAAGCTCTCCTACATATTAACGTTGCGTAACAAACAATTCTTATTATGGTGTGACGTCCATTACTTTGTGACAGAGCGTCGTCTAACAGACTAACGGTAGCATTTGGCAACCAGCCCTTCATTATTTCACAATCTAGAGATTTTGTAGAAGGAAAATTTAAATTCATGCATCCGTCGACATTGGGTAAGCCTTTATAAGCAAACTGTACACGCTGTTTCAACTTACCACCAACTTACAGCAGTAATATATAAGAAATGGTTTCCGATGTCAGTATACTCATCCCAGGTTTGAACCATCAGTGTGACAAACTAATGTGTAGCTTGAATTGATTGGTCATTTGTGTGCCGGTATATAGTCTTCTTTGTTTGCAAAACACTTTAAAAGCGATACTACTGACTGCAATAACCCTAATATGCCTTGAAAGGTTACAATTCAACATACTTAAATATGATATCGACTTATCGATTATTCATCTTATAGAATCACCTAAGGTTACAAGTATATACCTATCTACCCTAGCTAACATTTCGGGCGTGGCCAACCATATTCATGACGTCACGCGACTTACACTCTTGTGTGTTACGGGTTAATAACATGTGTGCACTGTCAAAGGTAAACCCGAATATAAACAGTCGACTCTATAGGTCTCGTGACGTAGGCCACTTAGTGTGGCAAGAAAGATATTTGATTGGTCAATATTTGTGGAGCTCTTCTGTTTAGTGATTAAAGTAGCGAGAAATGGGCGCTTGGGTGAAATTGACTATAGTTTAAGCAATACCCAATGTTTAAGATCCATATAGCTCTATAAGAAAAATAAGAGAGCATAATTCAACACAAGAAATGTTGCCCTTTTACCTATATGCATTTTATTGCAGAGAGGAGCATCGCTTTAAGTGAATTTATTTCTCAGGGGAGGTCACCCTCAAGTCCAGCTAAAGTGAGTTGTCCTTCTTGAATTGACGGAAAGGTGCGAAAAATATCGAAGCCCTCACTTCCGGATACACCTCACGAGCGAAAATGGCTGACTTAAATGAATTCGAAGGCAATGAGCAACCTCAAGTTCCTACTGAGGACGATCCAGCTGCTGAATTTTTAGCTCGAGAACAAGATCAGTTGGCGGAATTAGAAGGAGACATTTCTGGTGCTGATAATCCTCAACCTCCCGCAGGTAAACCGATAAAAATGACGTCAAAATTGCGTCCATCATCCACTCGCATTCAGAGGCTGTCGGCTTTATTGCGAAGTGGGCGTCATACTGATCATTTTAATATGTTACTGTCAGAAATTTAATGTGAGTGAGATGCTGGGTTAGATCATACACAGCTTATACAATCTGCAAAATAATCTGATAGTATTGCTTTACAAAAAAAAAAAAAGGAACCAATTGTAGTCAAAATTAATAATTATTTTATAATAATTAATTTTTTTTCTTCTCGTAAATTTCTTATCGTTTACACCATGCAGTCGGGATATCTAAGAATGAATACATTAAGCCTAATAAATTAAATCTACATGTAGGCCTAATCTTAACAATTTCCTAAAACGCCTGATGACCCAGAACAAGAATAAAAAAATAAGGACAAGTTTCCTACTAGCCTGAACATTGGTCTTCTATGTTTGTCCCTTTTAATAATTCAGACATTCCTCTCGCAGACACATAGATGCGAATTCGTATCTAATAAACTATACAATATATACAGATATGAGGTATAGCCCTATGAAAACTACAGAAATAAGACCTGCCTCTGAATACTAAATAACATTGACATGACAATGGACATCGTGAGGTCGTTTTATGGGTCTGTCTAACACAAAAGGGTCTTAGGAAGAAAACGATGTGGTTTATGACAGGGTAAGGTCATGCAATTTTTATATATTTGAAAATAAAGTTCTGAACAATGGTATCGTTCGGCTATTTCTGGCGTTTAGGAAGCTTCATGTAGCAAATTAGCTAGCAGACACATAGCCCGAATGCCACAGGTTACCCAATTTTGATATGTTGTAAGATTTAGCTGACGTCTCACCTAAACTCACTGCACATACATTTTATGTCGCAAGCTGGACTGTCTACATACATGTAGATTTAAATCGATAAAAAGTTTGAAAAATGTACATCTCCAAATCATTGGTTCCTGTAATTAACATGAATGATCAACATGAACATGAGCAACTGAAGTTTAAAATCTTTGTCAACTCGCCAACTATCTGTTTCATTGTTTTTAAAGTATGATAATAATGCATGCAGAATACGTCATTGACTCATTGTTAATTTAACATATCTTTTGGTAGAAATTTCCAAATTTGGGCGGGATTTAACCTGAACACTACGTCAGAACATGGAAAATAAGGGTAATGGCAATATGATAAATAAGTCAACAGAGCAGATGTTCTCAGCTAGTTTCGTACATAGTACCGGATGTCATAAGATTCAGAAGTCTGTTGCGCATGACCTCAGCTATAGTATTCCTCATCCTAGCCGAGCCTTTACTACACAAGACTCAAGTCTAGCATAGGGCGACATTGTTTAGCTGCTGCACGCAAATCCTACTAGCTTATCTTATCTATCAATTCCTATTTCCATGTACTGGCGTTAAAATTACCCCATGAATCTAGACCTGTATCCTTAATATCATAAAATAATCATAATAAAAGTCAATAGACTTAAATTTTCAACCATAATTAGCAGTTGAGTTAGCATGAAACACGAACCATTTTTTCGCCATGCCCTTGGACATTGTTCTTAAGACAAAAACTGATGACATAACATAGAGTTTCAAATATTTATGAGAATGGATGTGTTGCATTTACAATCCTGGGTAAAAATCTAAGTATGAAAAATTGAAATGGCGTGACGTCATTAACATTGCAGCTGTTGTTGTGTTTTCAAAGTTTCTCCAACACACGCAAAATATAAGTCAGAATAAAAACTTTCTGGTTTGTTCTGCATAGTAAAACTGTAGCCGAACAATTATCGGGCTGATAAGTAACATTAAGAATGGTGACTAAATAGACAAACAGCTTTTATTAAATTTATGTTTTTGAGTGCAGGATGGGTTAGGGGATGACCACTGTTGAGAGCTATCATACTGATAGCTATCCTCAACTGTGCAACCCTTAGTTTTTACATAGCTGAATTGCCAGTCAACAGAATAACCTTGCTCTGACATCTTTTTGGTTTCCAAAAAAGATGATTGAATTTTCCACAGCCAAATTACTGATGTGATCTTTATACAGAGTTGTACATTGTAGTTTGTCATGTCAATAATGAACATGTAGCAGTACATTGAAGGAGGAGCAGACATGCTAACCAACTTGTTTGAAACAACATTAAAAATTTAGCTGACTGATCTAAAGATTACCTGCATTTATCACTTGTGGCGTGATTCATCAAAAATGGTAATCCTTCTGCTTACAGCATAAAAAACACAACAACATCATGTAATTCTAATGTTTAACATAAATATGATATATCCACAAGTTAAAATCCCATAGCTGGATACTACATTTTTGTTTCCTATTGACCTAGATGATGGTTTTGACCCGTTTGGAGCTGAAGCTGAGTCGGTACCCGCCCAATCTAATGAGGACCTGTTTGGAGAGGGAGCCCAAGAGCCCCAGGTATGGCTGGCATGGTTTTCACCTGATGTTACTACCTGTACTGTACAGTGATACCTGTCAAATTGAGTTGTTACAAAGTACATGTAACTTGTGTTGTTCATCCCATTGATTGTATCTTACTCTCTCCTATTGCATGGTGCACTTGTGTATTGCCTCTAGATGTTTTTATTCTCTCTGACCTCACTCTTCATGATAGTATCACAACTAGCAGAATAACATTATATAACCTTCTTTCACATTCACCTTACCCTTAAGCACGGCGTAAAACACCAATCCATGACATTATCCTTTAATTCACAGGTCATGTGAAATTGGTAGGATTTATTCATATAGTAAACATTGAAGAGAAAACACCAGAAATAGCACACAGCTCCTCAGTTATATGCTTCCTTTCTGGTTCTATCAAGTAGTTATCATTATGTTTGGCCTTTTAGACAACTTGAAAGTACACGTACACTAAAAGCAGACCTTGGTCAGAGAATGAACTACAACAACCTGTTTTTAACCCCCCACCATTGGCAACCATGTCACTGAAAAGATATTAATACAATACCAGGTCTGTGCTGTTGGGGAGAACGGTCAGAACGAGGTTTCTCCATGGTTATGCAAACTTCATTTGGGAGGACAGATTTATAGGTTTCCCAAATTTTTTGTAGTCTTGTTCTAAATTTGCATTTTGCTACTTATTTTGACAAAACTTTAGAGGACCGATTTTAAGGTTATGCCAGAAAAGATTACAGCATAGGCCTGCAATACACGTAGTTATGTGTTCTCTTTGGACTGAATAAGTTTCTTTAAACAAAAACTCTTTAACTCTTAAACATACTGATAAAATTCAGAATTTCTACATTTCATTTTAACTATTTTTTTTAGAAATCTGCCCATTAACGACAGAGCTCTGGATACCCACACATTTCAACCCCTATAGATTGCTGTTGTACTAAGTTTAAAGATAAAAGCTTAAAATTATAATAACATGGAGTGATTTATCTATCCAGGTTTAATGCATTAATGTGCTAGTGGAGTTGGATCTCGGTTTAAACAACTGTCTCCAGATCTCCATCAACTCAAATGTTCAATATAATCTATCATCGTGTGCAGTGGCCTGCGGCCGTGGCTTAGTGGTAGCTTGTGCAATTCCTAATCCTACTCCAATTTACCGTTCATGGGATCGAGTCCGTCTGTCGACCATCAGGTATGAGTGAGTCACACGATGTGGCTCCGGCAATCGCGGGGTGGTTTTTACAAGGTTTCTTCTCGGTTTTCCACCGTAATAAGGCAAGGAACAGTGTGAAGTGGACAATTCGTCATCATATAAGTGAAATATCCTTAAGTACGACGTTAAACCCTAATCAGACAATTGAGACAAACAAACAAATCTTCTTGTGCACATTTTTTGTTAGGACAGAAGCTGTTATTACATGTCCATCCAAGCCTACCCTCCCACCCCTATTCTGTAATCATATGACAAGAATATCCTGTAACCTTCAGTTAAAGACTTTAATCTTATAAGCCCCAGAATTTGTGAATAATTTTATTCAGTGTTAAAATTTTATCAGCACTCAGTCATATACCGGTAAGCCACAATTTGATAATTACCTGAAAACAAAGATATTTTATCAAAATCTGATATGTTTTACCTGTCTGTGGAATAAAATTGTTAGACAAATCAACCCGTCAAGATAGCCATGATTTAAGACACCCTGTTTTGAACAAATTAACGCAGAAAAAATGACAAAAATGTCCGTCTGTTTTTGTACAAATAGTAATTTGAGAGACCCTTTTAAACATATCTTATGGCTTATGCCATGGTTGAAATAATTTTACTGCTGTTCAGCTAAAATAAGTTTGACATGTAACGTATTATCATTATGCTGTGTTAAGTGCTGAGCTGGTATCTTTGTACTATAAAGTAACTTCAAAGCTGTGTAAAATACCAGGAAGCATGAATATGATTTCCGTTCACATTGAGGCTCGAGTAATACATGCATGGCTTTTCAGGGGAGTGGCGACCTGCTGGATGGTTTTGGCGACCAGTCGGCGATTCCTCAAGATAACATGTTTGGTGATGACAATCTCGGCGTTGAAAATCAACTCAATGATGATATAGTGAGAAACTTTTTCACTTCTTATGGGATGCGGTGTCAAACACTAGTCAATACATGTACATGCTAAGACTTGCTAATGACTACACTCTAATACAATTGTCTATCTGTGTCTATGGGGCATATCAATTAAAAACATCTCCCTTTGGTCAGTATGTTTAACAAATCATCATATTGTCTTTACTGTAGGAAGATCCATCAATCAATCAATCATCAATCAGTTGATCAAATCAATCAATCACCTTGCCTTCACTGTAAATCATGTTGTGATCTTTGATTTGCATGAATTGTCATTTATGTTGTTAAAAAAATTATTATTATTTTTTTGCAATTACATTTCTCTCCTGCATGTTTTTAATCAATGTTTGACTGACAAATTAGATTAACACAGACACATAGAAAGCCTACAGGCGAATACATGTTATTTTTTAACAGTTTCTAATGGAGCAGGTTGATGGACCTCTTAACCCTTCTTGGGGTACTGCTTTTTTCCCACTATTCTCAGGCTGTGCTGTGTCACGGTTCACATTTAACTTTTTTTCCTGTAATGCACAAAAAGTTCTTCTGCACAGCCGTTCAATTTTTATGATGGATGATGTACTTCTGGTACATCAGGTGTTGACAGAAGTCAAGTCTATAGCTGTCCGTAGATTGAGTAAAGTATTTAACTTGGCCCAAAAATATTCAATAGTCACCATTTTTAAGATCATAACATTTGATTTGAAAAGACAAAGATTATACATGTATTTCAAAGCAAAAATATTTAATTGTGTTTGTTTGGACTTCTCTCGAGCCCTGTACATGTGTACAGGTAAGGTATAACAGGGTGGTTTCCAATTTTTAACGGCCTCTGAGAAAGCATACTACATACATTTGAACATCTATCAAAGTATAATCAAACCAACAATCCTGGAATTGCATAAAAGATTAAGGCATTAGATTTTGCCACAGGAAATCCCATCTTGTAAAATAAGAAAGTTAACAATTCTATAAAATAAATTTTTCTTTTATCCCTCTGACTGGTACAGGTGATTTGAGGGATTTTTTTCGACCTGATGCTCTCCACCAAGAGACCATGCAAACTCAATTTGTTGTTGTGCTTTGCACTGTAAATTGATAATTGCATCCTGTGATTGTCTTGTAGCTTGTTATTGTTAGTGGCCATGTATACCAAAGGTGATTTCCATCACTGATTGGACTGGCTTGCTGTGATGGATAAGTAGACTTAAGTATGGTGAAATTCCCCAGTCAAACATCTTGAAACAAACAAACTTAATTCAACTGAGAAGTTTTGTTTTTTGATAGTTTAATTACTTTTATAGATGATATTTCTGTCAAGTTCAATAGCCCATCCCACTTTTGCCGGACTTCTTCTTTTTATTTTGAGCAGGTGTTTGGAGGGAGCTTCATGTTGCCCTGGTGCTCTCAGAGCTAAAGGGGAACAGGAAGCCGATCTATTTGTGGTGTCTGTATTGCGTCCTGTTATTGTCCCGTATTGTCTTTGTTTGTTGCCAGTGCCAGTGGTGTCGAGGGTGGTTTCCTTCGCCCATTGGGGTGGCACGTCGTCATGTAAGTGAAATACCCTTGAGTATGACGTAAAACCCTAATCAAACAAATCTTTTTATTATGAAGCAGAATGGAGGCAAATAAGAACTATAACAAGTGAATAATAAATATTATTGTTTTATTTTTGTCTAGTCTAACGGTCCAACAGACTCCTACTCAGCCATTTCTAGTGTGGACAGACAAAGGGCCGAGCCAGAGAAGATCAAGATATGGAGGGAAGAACAGGCTGAGAGGCTAGAAGTCAAAGGTAATTTGTGGAACTATAGGATACATGTTCCACCTAATAGTTGCCCGCCCTCTGGCTAAGGGCAGTTTAATTGAAATGTAGCAATGCTGTCTTTACTTAGCACGGAGTAAGATTAACCTTCAAACTTTATCAAAACAGTTTGCATTTTATGGTCAATTATTGTTCGAATGTTGCCCTTTGACCATGGGTTGTATGTTTCAGGCCTATACATACTGGCTTACTGAGAAATGGGGCAAATTAACTATTAACAGTAGTACATGGTCTGATTACTAATACTACATGTACTTTGATGTACCATCCACTAGTTAGTCTGCCTGTCCACCATCAACTTTATGAGTGAGTCACACAGAACTAAGGAGCAACAAATGGTTGTTCAGTTTGTGGTGTCTGTGTATTAGGTCCTGTGATTGTCCTCTGCCTCAGTTTGTGGTGTCGGTGTATTAGGTCCTGTGATTGTCCTCTGCCTCAGTTTGTGGTGTCTGTGTATAAGGTCCTGTGATTGTCCTCTGCCTCAGTTTGTGGTGTCTGTGTATTAGGTCCTGTGATTGTCCTCTGCCTCAGTTTGTGGTGTC
>JAQQZZ010035114.1:0-10591 GCA_030265115.1 Mopalia vespertina | reverse complement strand
GGGAGTTGAGTAGCTTTTTAACGGACTATCCTGCAGTCTCTAGCGGATTATGAGGTTTTTGTAGTTTAAATTCTCTCGTCTTGACCTTCGTGAAGTCACGGCTGTTTTTCTAGTCTCTTGTAACAGACTCTGTTCGGACAGACCAGTCTGCCTTGATCCCTTCGTTTGTGGTTTTAATATCCCAAGGCTAGTCATTTCTGGTGGCCCACAAACTTCCCGTTCCAGCGCTCGATTCTCTATAATTGTAAACAAAATGACATGTGCGAGGATAAGTCAAGACAATTTAAGTTACCTTTTAGAAAAAGTTTAATTCTATTTCTAGACTCAAACAGAAACGTTTTAAGTTGAAAGAAGTTGATGCTATAAATATAACTTAATAGGACATATTTGTGTCCCTTCTCCCCAAAAAATTACCATGTCGATACCCATTTAGTTGATCGCTTAATTAAATGGGCCTACAGTAAACAAAAAAAATATATGAACTTGTCTTCAATAAGCGTTGAAATAAAATGACAGTGACGATTTTACAATATAATATTTAGTTAAACCGTTTGATTCAATCAAATTTATTTATTTAATTAATTTAATTGTTTGAATATTTAATTATGTACAATTTAATTTTTTTTTTTTAATTAAATAGGCTTGTAAATATTTTTCTTCTGTAATTGCCGTCCACTTACGTTGTTGATATGCCCACTTATAAGTGCAACAAGCTGTCAAACATAAGTTATCAATTTTGGGTAAAATGACGATGGTTTAAGGGTACTTGTAACTTCAAAGGAAAGGGAGATGTTATGACGGATTTTTGCCCAAAATTGCCTTCCCCCGAACTTCTAGCCAGAGGTTTTACGATCATTTTGGTGATAAGCTATCAGCAGGGGACTCTGCTGCCTAAATTACAATTTCGTTACAAGGGTGCCTATCTTCGCTCAAAACTCCTGCCCAGTACACGGCTAATTTTCTTGTAATGGATTTGCTTTTAAAGGCGTGTGTTAAACTGAAGGCGTTAATAAATTCTAAGGAAATAAAGTTTGTTTGTTGGCCAGTGCAGAACAACGATATGAAGACGCAAGCAATGTTTTTGACCCACTGCGGCTTAGCGCTACCAACGGCCGTAATGTTTGCCAGACATTTAAGTTCTTTATACGGTGTGTACCCAACAAGATTTATACCCCCACAGCTTCATACAAGAAAATTCCTATGTTATTCCTTTTTGTGGACGAACAAATATACCGAAAGATTTACCAACTGTGTCAACGGGCAAACAAAATCGCCTACCAGGCAAACAGTGTGGCGTTATCATCATCCATAATGTTTTTGTTAGACCCGTCAGATTCAAGAATTCCAGGATAATGAGTTTACGACGTTTAAGGACCCTTGAAATGGATTTTACCTCAATGGAATTGCTTATTTGAGAAAGAGCTGGTGAAATGGCAAATGTTGACCAAAATGCTAAATTGTGCTCAGCTCAGATGGAACAAATTTTAACGCACATATATGTAAGTGGCGTCATACAATAAACAATACCTGGATATACTACGTTATCAAATTGGTGATAAGTGTTAGAAGACTGAAATTGACAATTTCTGTGATTTGATCAATGGATATTATATAAACTCTTTGATACTGAAAGTTTTTGTCAAGTGTCAAAGGCGAAGTTAAAACTTGGATTATTGTCAAAAAGTGTCATATTAAGACTAGGGAAAGTTGTGAACTCGGAATTTAAAACCACTTATTCCAAGTTGAAACGGAACCTTTTGTCATTTCATGGCAATTATGTATAGACATTTTAATAGAAGTGTTCTGAAGTTCCACTTTGATGTCAGGAACAATTAACACAAGACAGCAACAACAAATGGAACGCATTTTTGTGTGAAATGGAACTGTTTTCAAGTGACATGTATACGGGATTTTATACGTTTTATGACTGAATTTTACTGTTAAAAAAAACAACGTAATTTGGCTGTTTTCACTAAGAAACCCAAAAGAAGATAATATAGGAAGGTATCGGAATTGCTAAATTACCGCAGTATCGGGTAACTCCGTGGTTGGACATAAAATTGGGGAATTATTTCTCTACAACGAATTGATTCCAGCAACTTCACTTTAGACGCAATCAGGAGAGCTCGACGCGAAATCGGATTAAGAACTGGCGAGACGGTATATGAGTGACTATAAACTCGCTGTAAAGAAAGGAACGATGAAGAATAATCGGACAAGTGTGTTATGATGTTCAGTGTCTCGTATACAAATTGATTGAAAGGTTATTTTAAAAAATGGCATTGAAGACGAAATGATATCCCAAAGTATACAGCTTTGCGCTAAAACTGCAGTGACTGATGTACAGATAGATATACGTGCAGCGTGTGACTGGGAAGCGTCATGGCGATATAGTAGTGTTCAAACCGTCTGAACTCCGAACTGCAATTCTTTATACAGCTACAGATTCCTTAATTTAACAAGTATTTAATTTTTTGAACATGTATATACACTTGTTTTTAGCTATGATGTAAGCAAGGAAATTCAGTTGAAAACTTTGAATGGAGATGTCGGTATATAACATTTCTGTATATTATATTATACGTGTGACGTGTCCGTCACTCATCCAGTAATTTGATATACAGTATGCTCTGTTGTGGAAGGCAATACAGGTCATATTAGCCCCGCTATACGTTTATGGTTTCTGTCACTGATGGGTGGATAACCTTATCAACTATTTAATTGTTACAAACATCGTTAACTTTAAATCCCACACTATATGTGTAAATTGATTTCTTCCGTCGACAGGAAAGCTGCATGGAGAGTATAAAGCTAGTCATTTACAGATGACGTTAACACATACAAAGAAGGTTTCTAAACCTGGACGATGCAAAGCGTATTTTTACACTTAGATCTAGACTTAATAAAGAAATGAAGAAATAGCATGTAGTATTATGCGTTTAACAAGTAGGCCTGTATCTATAAATGGACACGCACAGTATTTTGAAAATTATGTTAAATGATAACTTAGGATATGTTACATAAACTCTGTCAAGCAAATTATATATATAGATTTACTGTTTATGTACGTAGTTTTTTTTTTTATCTAAACTGATTTGAAAATACATGAATTTGGAAGAAAAAGAATTTGGAAGAATTGGTAGCAATTGCATACTCAGTAACACATAAAAAAAAATCAGAAAAGCTGACAAACTGACACCTAATGAGCCGATATTGTTAGACATTCTCTCTCACGATCGTGCATCTCCATTGTCACAGTGGTCTTGTGTATGGCATTTATATATCTGCTATATACAAAAGTCAAGTAGTTAAACAATCAGTCAAATAGTTAAACAAAAGTTGTTTGTGTCTTCGACAATTCTAAAATCATCCTTGATTATATGCCGCAAATGCTTGATTTAAATCGCAGCGGTGTCAGCTTCTCAGATTATATGCCCTAAATCCTTGACGAAAAACTGCGGACACTGTTACGTAATGTCAACCCCCTCACTGGACTGCAGTCGTAAAAAGGATTACTAAGGTCCTTTGTTTCTTTGGCATTTTAGGCCTGTGAAGTGGAGGGATTTAACTGAACAAAACCCCGACTTTGACATACGTGATACCTTAAAAACCCGAAACACTTTACACCCGTATACGAAAGAACATTTAGTCAGCCAGCGAATAAGAAAGCACCAGAAGGAAACAAAGAGAAATTTAGACTCAAACTATACAAAGTTAGAAACCGTTTAAATCGCACTTCATGGCCTATTTTGCTTGAAAGGAAGGAGACATTTGCGTTTTGTTGTGTTTTATTGTCAAATTTATTTACGTGAACGGTTTTAATTATCTCCAACTTGACATCGAACTAATTTTTGTTGGCTATAATTACACAATGTTAATGTGTTGACTTCCATATGACAACTTTTTGAAATTTTTAAAAGTTTTGTACACAAATGTCCGCCCCAGTTAGATTAAACTTTAAACAATAAATATTTAACTTGAATTAAGCTATGACTCAGAGTATTCAAGCTGTGCTATTGATAAATTCACTCAGACGATATTAACGTCATACAAGTCATACAAGTGACGAGAACTGTTTTTTTAAACAGTCGGTTTTGCAATGGATGTGTTTTATGTAAACATATACAGGCTGAATGCTTTTTTATATTATATATGTGAAGTTAAATCTCTGAAGGTACAAAATATAGTTTCACACATTCATGTCTTTTTTGCTCCACCCTGCATGAGAACTTTCTCAAAGTTTGATATACATGTAATATACCATTTTTTGTGTTCACTTCAAGTGGTTATTTTTTATTGTGTAAAACTTTCCCAGGACCCGACCCGCACTTGATGTATATCTTTTACTATACCTACCCAATTGTATAAAGGCGTCGGATAATGTCATATGCGGTTCACATCTACAAGTGCAATGCATGTATGCATTGCCCCGAACTTGGTGCATATATCAATATATATAAACAAGACTAGATGAATACGAAAACCACACACTTGCAGTTGGCCATATAAATAAAGGTTTTCAGTGTTCTGTAGTCTTTATTCTGTACATCTTACTCGAAGTTGAGTTTAACATCCTAAATATTAGTCATTATTATTCGTATTTGGAGTAGAATCTCTAAACATTATACTGTCCTTCAATTTTGCGTAAGTTGGCATGCCGGGTATCAAACTGAAGTCCCGTATTTTTTGTATAGCAGTAACAACTTCGATCGTTTCACCTAAGGCTGGTTTTATCGATTGTTTTTAGATCATGTTTTTAGGGGATTATTCAGTGACAGCTTCTCGCCACAGCATTACTCGACACGGTTCACTGCATCTGGCTTATGATGAACTATAAGTATCTCGCTCCCAAGAACCGTAAAGTAATTTCCCTATCGCAAAGTTGATCTGTCTGCTTGGCAGTACGCAGACGTGAACAGCATGAGAAATTTTCTGAACCTGACAAACATATTTCGGTGTATATTAAGCCTATGTACTGTAGAGTACATTAATTTAGTTAAAAAATACTAAGCTTATATAGCGAGCGAACAAGAAAGAGAATGGTGAGATCATTTATGGCCAAGGTGCCTGTGGTAAGCTTTCAATATGCTCTGAGGAGCAGAAAAACTTAATTTAGCACAAATCTCCATCGATCAACCAATCGATCAATCAAACAACCAATCACTCAATCGATCGATCCATCAGTACTTTACAGTGTTCTTAGTTCCGATCTAAATGTAAGAATTAAGAAAGACTACAAAACGACGTCTGTAAAAGTTTGCGAGACTATCCCAAGACTGAAGAGGTCAATCTGAAAACTTCAACACACAACGTCATTGGAAGCAAAACAGACTACCAATGTCCAAGGAAAACCCTAGATATCTCAACGAGAAAAATAAACTAAACAATTCAGAATTAATATATTTCACTCATAACGAGCCATGTTTCAACCCCTCAACGAATACAGATCAGAAATTATATATTTTAAACAGACATTACGGTGACATGCTTTCTAGTGGTTGGGTATACATTTGAAGCATGTAAACTTGTGAATGTTAACATTTGTCAAGATCTATATGCTCGAAAACCTGGGGGTGATACAACAGTGGTTCAATGGCCAGCGTGTCGGAAGACTGATCCTTCGTTAATGGATTTAGTCTTCACAGGTTCGAATCCCCCAGTCGGCCTCTGAGAGTCACATGTGGAGGCATTGAGAGGTGGAGAATCTTGCGTCACATAAGTGCAATAACTTGAGTATACGATGTTAAACCACAGTCAAACAAACAAATGAAAATCTGTGGGAAATATATCATCAAATTTATTAAACTATTTACCGTTTTCTATTATTCATTAAAAATGAACAGAGAGACATGAAAACAGTTAATTTTCAAGGTTCTCTTTATAAGATCATAATGCCGCAGGCTAAACAAAGACATAAGGTAAATTACCAGTTTTAGATTTTGTTTGGGTGAAATTCTTTAAGAGAAAGTAACGAAGTGGGCGGCTATAGTCTTTTTAAAAGTTGTTTTAATTAAATGGGTTAACTTTAATTCAGCTTTTCTTATTTAGCTCTGTAGTCTTTAAAAGAGAGTGAACATATATACGGAGAATGATATATTGACGGTACATGTCCTTTCTCGCGAACTACTTGAAGGGACAACGAAAATTTCCTTCTAGCGCACAATAGACCTCCTCCAATATGTTTTGGGATTCGTCATACACACAATTTTATCGGAATATTTTTTTTACCGTTTACATAAAACAAGAAAACGCCAATATCGTAATTCATTATTTACAGTTGCATTGGTAGACGGTTTCAGGTTGTATTCACTTTTCAAGCATACTCGTGCGACCGTTACTAATTTTGTAAATATTTATATACAGTGTACGGTTAAATCATATAATAGATGAATATGTAATATTATGTAATCACATTAGTATAACTATAGCGCTTGACCGTACTGTATCTAAAGAACCCCAATATTTAATTGGCAGATACAATCAAAAACGATGTCCGGATAGGCATTGAAACGAAGAACGTCTTGTATATATTTGGTATTATGGGATTTTGCTATACCCTATTAGTACGAAATAAAAGTTTGAAAATCCGGACAAAATAATTTTTAAGTACAGTAATTAACGGCCGGTGACGAAAAGCAGCTCATTGACATTTCGCGTTACATAATTACATCAACACACCGAATAGCATGCAGTCAAATCATGCCTTGAAAAACTAGCCCCATGATCTATGGTCTGGTCTTCAACTTGTCAACAACTAATTCACAAGAAACCCCAGGAACCGCATGTAGGGTAAGCATGGGTTTAAGAATTCGAGACATGCCTTGGGAAAATAAACGGATTTGGGGATTAACAATTTGGTCAAGTAATTTTGCGGTAATACAATATGTAGACGTAAATTCAGATTTGAAAACGAAAGTGTTTATTTTGCTTCCACTTTAGGGTTTGACAAGAGGTTTAATTCGATGTTTGTGGAACTTTGAATTCAGCTGTAGACACGTGGTTAGCGTTTACACATCATTCTAAGGCTATTTTCAACCCTGATCTATATTTGTTTTTCCGACCAGTAGACATTGAGTGTAAATATTTTATTACATACATCAAAATTCGATTTCTAAATCCGTGTGGATTTACAGATTTTGCCCGTAAACATTCATAGGCGTTTATATACTGAATGGAAGCTAGGCAAATGCGTTTCCTGTATATACATGTACATACACAGGTAAAAGGTAGATATAAATCCAATTACATTCCTGGTAAGTGTTGAGTTCCTTGTTTAGGGCACCAGGTTGTAACACCCGCCTCAACTCTGTGACGTTTCCACCTTCAATGATCATTAATTGTTTCCATCGACTGATTATCGTTTCTTCGAGAAACCACGTTATCCCGAATTGAATTTTTTAAGCAAGTTTGAAGATCATTGTTTTAATACAATGATTGCCTTTTCGAGAAACATCGTAATCCGGAATTCTATTTTTCGACCTTCGAGTGTATGAACTAAAATATCTTTGATAAATTTAGTGTATTTCCAAACAAGGAACGCGGTACCAAATTTTAATAAATAACTTTTTTAAACCCAGATTACCATCTTAAGCTCTTGGTAAATTATCAGAGGCTGAATAGATCTTAGTCTCGAGTTGTAATGTTAATATAATATACAGACATCCAGAGAAAAGACAACGACTGACGTGGTATAAATCATTAGACAAATAGATCTATACGCATGCAGGGCCTGATGTAGGACCGTTTGAAGGGGTTTGGGCCTACTGTCTTTTCTTATCAGTGGAAGAAGTTAGCGTTTCTGAACGTTAATCTGATCAAATTATTAACATAGTGTTAAGATGACGACAAAACCAAACAATTAACAGTTTATGGCATCACGCAGGGACGCATTTATCCAATTAAAACTACGATTTCTGATGGTTGCTATATGGGTTTAAAGTTCAAACTACCTGAGCCTATGATCCAAATGAGATAGAAAGGAGCTCTGTCAATTTCCTGGGCCTAAGAAGATATGAAAAAGAACGGGCCCAGAAAAGAGCCTAGAAAGAAGATCAGCACCAAACCTTACACCAAAAGTTGACCAATTAACATTTGTTTCAGATATAGTTAAACCCGAATTCCCTCCCACCCCTATAGTAGCATTTACTATGTATTTTAGTTAACACCGATTGTCCATGAGTTTTTTGGGAATAGAACTGGATCGTTAAAAAAGAAGATTGTATAAAAAACAACAAGTTAAGATAGATTTGAAGATGGTTTGGGGCAGACAGAATATCACATTGTTGAAAGTTGCACGCAGTTCAGTAGAATGTCTGATGTACGTGGAAAATTTAACCTTGGTGAGAACGTATATAGCCGGGGCTATAGTTTACAGTATAAGACCCCTTATCTGTCAAATCTTTATCAAGAAATACATTCTCTTTTAAAACGTGGAAACAAATCTGTTCGGAGTTCAACTAAGATCACACGCATTTTTCGAAGATCGAGTTGATGAG
Organism: Mopalia vespertina; assembly: GCA_030265115.1. NCBI lineage: Eukaryota > Metazoa > Mollusca > Polyplacophora > Chitonida > Mopaliidae > Mopalia > Mopalia vespertina. The sequence continues at coordinate 2,096 of JAQQZZ010035114.1, read as the reverse complement.
TCTCCCAGCGTCTCACGGCGAAAAGGCCAAATTCACTATATATATACGCCGTGCCCACAAAATGCAGGGCCATACAGCTGAACTTCATCTATCTATATTTTGGCCTCACATCAAACAGATAGTGCACCAAACCTTAAAGCCATTTATGATACATACAATCAGAAAAATGTGCGATATATGCTTACAGATTCAAGATAGAGGATTTTTAGTAAACTTTGTTTCAAAGTGCAGAATGATATCGTTGGAAAGATATACGTATCCAGTTTTGATTGACAGATTTTCAAACAATTGGCTTTGACTTTCTTCTCAAAAGCTTGGTCCGTTTTTTTCGGTTAAAAGGGGTCACTGATAGCGCAATGTTTACAGGTTTATCGGGCAGGAAAACTGTGTGATCTCCGTAACTGGATATTATATAAACTTTAGTGTCAACCATGTTGTCAGATTTCTACTGCGAACTGTTTATGCCCAGGATGTTTTTTTGGCTGCAGGGTCAATTTTGATACAAACCCGACAACTTTACAAACAAAATCTCACAATTACGTCAAAGGTTTTATCCAAAGCGTTAGCTGTTTATACACATCACAAATTTTGTCAGAAATTTTATATAAATATAACTTTTATCAGTTCATGCTGACGACAAATGCGCCTTTTAAACTGAATGAGTTTTCTTTGTTTTGTTCAGTTCTGACAATAAAATGTTTTGATAAATTCGGCTATATTTTTTATAACATTTGATCTAAATGAGATTTTTGTTCGGTGATTTAATATTTTGTTTAAAACAATAGTTTCATTTTTAACTGAAGTCAGTCCGGTTGACAAGCTTTATCGGCCGCCATGTTGGAAATTTGCAAACCGACTGACAAACAGTTTCGTTGACTTTTCACACTTTTCCTTTCGGCTGGTCATCTTCCAAAGCTTTGAAAAGTTCACCAAACTTCATGCCGATTGTCCAGTGAACTTTGTGTGGACAAATCGAAGTGCAAGCAGAGGCATTGTTTTCTTTTGCTGTCCACACTGCGCTCGTCTAGGGCTCTTCTTCACGGACTGCCCCAGAAACATGGCGTGAAAATCTGGCATCAGACAGCTGCGTACATTTGACAATCGTGAGGGATTTTGCGTCCAGGAAATGACTAATGAGTCTTGTCCTTTCACCCTGTATGTTTTACCCCAAATGATTAATGCCTTTTGTTGTCCGGAGGTATTTTTTCTGTCTGTTTTATTTGCCCTTCACGATGGGTCTTTGTAAACACGTATCCTCTGTGAAAATATGGACCTATAACGGTCTATTCTACTCTTAAACTATAAGCTAAAGTACGCGAACATATCGAGCAAAGGAATGTAATATGTATATTATACCTACTTATTAAAGGATTTAAAACAGATTTAAACAAAGGCAAATAAATAAATAACTGTAACAACTACAGATGCGATAATACGTTGTTGTTGTTGTGTTGTTGTTTTTTTAGAACGGAGGCGGACAAAGTTAAACAGTTACCTGAATTGCCAAATAAAAACTTATGGCATGAGATTTGTAGTCAACAGTGACAACAAATAAATAAAAAAATAATGAAATAAAAACAATTTGACTGATGCTATTTTTTTTTATAGTGATTAACTATTCCGAGTTATAAATTGCCCAATTATTGCTAAATGTCGGATTTGAAAAAATTGATCTATTCTTGGCTTTAAAAAAAGTCGCATAATTAGGTCAAGTCTATTAAAGAACTGCTTGCTGTACTTTTTTTTTCAACATTTCTGGAAATATCAGAATTCTAAGCTGGCATAGGGTTTTACAAGATAATGTAGGCCACATGCACTTAAAGCATGGCATATGACTTAAGTTAGGTTTTATTTATTAAAATTGTGAAACTTACCTGAAAATAGTGCAATGGAAATTGTAAGGGTGTTCATTGAGTACACCATGCTGTTCATGCATGAGAGAACAAATACATAGTAACGTTAAACAAGAAATGACTTATTATTGTAAAAAAGTTCAATAACAAACTAAATTGATAGTTGAATTCCAAAATCCTGACCATAATATGACAGTTTTTTTGTAGTTTAAGCCCAGATATCAGGTAAAAATAAAAAATAAA
>JAQQZZ010035103.1:0-10591 GCA_030265115.1 Mopalia vespertina | reverse complement strand
TTTGTTTGTTTGTTTGTTTGTTTGTTTGTTTGTTTGTTTGTTTGTTTGTTTGTTTGTTTGTTTGTTTGGGGTTTAACGCCGTACTTAATGTTATTTCTCTCACATGACATCGTGTCAGCCCAATGGGTGAGGGAAATCACCCCCGACACCACTGGCAACTAACACAGAAAAATACAGGACAACAACAGGACGCAATACAGAGACACCACAAACAGATCTTCTACATGTCGCCCCTTAGCTTTGAGGGCACCAGGGCACCACGATCTATGTTGTGTCATGACAAGATAAATTCTCTATAAACCATAAGCGATACGTTTCAACCTAGACTATATTGCTTTTACTATTAGAAGGTAAAGCAACACTTCACATATGGATGTGCTAGTTCGGCTATAGTGTTGGGAAAAATTTGCGTCATAAAAGGAAACAAATGGCGCAGAACACCTATAAAAAAAATTCTCTACAAAAACACAAATGTGTGAGAGTTTCCTAGAAGTATTCCTGATAAAGATATGTTTGCCGTTTCATATATTCTTATACACAATCTTGTATGATTATGCCCCCAGCTGTGACTGGATTGTTTATACAGAAATCATATTTCTGGACACGACTCCAATGTATTCTTAAAAAGAGTATCAAATAATTATTAATAATTATTTCGTTTATTGGATTGTTCGACTCAAAACTATAGATTTTTTATCAAAGCTCAGATGAATAGAGTTCGGAGCTTGCGCGGAGTAATACGTATCATGTGTTTGTTATGGGACTACTTTAAAACTACTGAGAGAATTATAATTTGGATTGAAGGAGTGATAGGGCGGGAAAACTTTCCAGTTTTATTTGTTGTTAACTCCGAATCGCTGTTTTGTTTGTTAATCATCTCCCAATTCCCAGTTTTGTTTGTTATTTATCTCCCAATAATTGTTTTATCTTTGATTAGTTTGTACTGAATTTACAGGCGAGCTTTACTGGCTTAAAATGTAGCATGATTTGAATTTCTTGTTCGGGACACTTTCTCCACTTGTCCCAAATATGGATGTAGATCCAGTTAATTCTCAGTTCACGAGGTCGGTTCCTTACACAATATAATTGAAAACAGAGATACTTTTAATATACAGCATTATCCACATTAATATATATTGATGTTTGTTTCTTTTCTTGTTTGATTGTTTGTTTCTTTTTTCTTTGGGGTTTTCTTTTCTTAATTGTTTCATGTTTCTGTGTTAAGTCATACTTCACGTTATCTCATTTATGACATTCTGCCAGCCGATAGATGCAGAAAACACCCCCGATGTCCTTAGCAGCTATCAAAGACAAGACCTGACAGTCAAATAACTCAAAACAAAGACACGACAACATATCGTCTTCGTGTTGCCCGTTAGCCGCGAGAGCAACAGGAAGCTCCCTCCTCCAGCCATGTACCCGCCCTAGATAGCAATTTATCGATACAGTTACATGTTATCCAACCCCTGCCAATAAAACATATGTCTTCCAAATATTTGCCAAGGATGGAACTTATTCAAGACCGTTGTCCTTGTCAAGCATGCATTTCTGCCAAACTCATAACTCTCTCTCAACTTGAATCGTTGTCAACATGAGCAATTTAACTAAATACATTTGTGGCAATCTTTTGTCGTAGTTTCTCAAAGTACATCAATTTGTTCTTCTTATTGTACCAATTGACCACTTGAAATACCAAGTCATGTGATCCGAAAATTTTAATGTCATCGCACGTGAGGGAGGTCTATTTCATAAGCATACAAAATACGCAATATGTTTACTTGTTGCGGTATTCTGACAAGATCTGACTTAAAAACCACAAATGTTTTACAAAACATTCATAAAACACTATTTGTCTTTCAAATGTTTTCTTTCTGGAGACTTAAACAAACAAACACGCTGCGAAAGAAATCCATATGTCCGCCTCTCACAACTTTCACTTGTCGACCGACAAGTCATCCCGCTGTTTCTCGCATGCTCTCGCTAAACCTCGTGCTCTACAGTCCTTCAAACTTCTTAAAACACTAAGCTGCTAAATTCAATGTGTTAATATGTGTTTAAAAGAAAATAAAACACTTACTTAAGCAAAGCACTTTTTAACCGCAGTTAACACTTTATGACTTTGCTTTTCATTTGTTTCCATCGCTAAATAAGTTTTAAAGTAGATTAAAATTAGTATATAGTTGTTTACATACAATACCTAAATACAAACATTAATACAAAAATTGATAGTAAATCCCTAGTGTAAAATAGGTTAAAAAGAAACGTAAATGACTTTAAAAATAGTTTAAGGCTTTAAGTAAAACGCAATATATATTCTCTCGCTACAGCTCTTATGTTCGTCTAGATGTTTAATATAATACACTGGCACGATTGAATCCTGATTAAGCAGGATGTATGATCATGTCTTACATGTAGAGAGTAAGGAGTAAAGAGCCTTACATATATTGATGTATATTCCTGGCACGAAACTGGTAAACAATAAAGAAAACAGGTAGACGACTTATTGTTCCATATAATACAGTCGCAGTTTGCCTTAACAAAATAAATCTTAGCTAAATACATGGTCTACCAAGTTAGATTTAATAATTTAATGTACAGTCTAATAATTAGGAAAACATTTTCAATACAGATGTCGCCCAAAAGTCGGATGGCGACTGCCACATATGTATAGGCCCTAGCAGTACATGTGACATAAGTTATTAAAACAAATATTATGTATCATGATATGTTTAATGTAGAGAAAGAAATTATGCATAATAATGTGTCATAAGCCTACGTATATATGACTGTTTTTGATTAGCCAATGAATATAATTGAAATTCTTATATGACGACCGATTGTCAACTTCACACTGCTCCCTGCCTAATTGCGGTGGAAAACCGGGTGAAACCTCGTAAAAACCACCCCTGCAATTTCCGAAACCACATCGTGTGACTCATTCATATACCTGATTGTCAACAGACGGACTCGATCCTGTGAACAGTATATCGAATTAATGAAAGTAGGCGCACACACTACTACTAAGCCACGGCCCCTTTATATAATGAACGTTACCTATATATATATTTTGAATAAATGAAGAGAGAAAAATTTGCTTGCCTCCACCGTGATTTGAACCCGGGAGCTTTGGGTTACAGGCCCAACACTCTACCGACTGAGCCACCAGGCTCACGGCAAAGTGAGTCCCGAATTCTTACCCAGTGGAGACGGCGATTTTCTCTATTCATAAAGCACGGACACAGGGACGCTAAGACATGATAGGTGATACATAACAACAAACAGATAACAGATCGGCTATATATCTACAAATAGTTTATCTCATTATGAATTAAATTCTTCATCAACCAATGTTAAATTCAAGCGCGTGTTTTATGAAGTATACTAATTTATATGGTATTCACTGCTGGCTTTTCGTTGTCGGACATTGTTCGATTTCTATGGAAGCCTATATAGGCCATCTCGCTGTCGCGCCCTCTCAGAGGACGAGGGGCGAAGCTAAGTGTAATCTAACCAGAGAGTTGCATCTAAAAATAACGAAAAATATTGTGCACAATTGAATTGATTACGCCTTCTGATGTGGTAGATTGAAAAAGTCCGAGTTAAAAGTTGACCTGATTTAGAAGGAAATTCATCTATGTCCTACATTTCAAGGGTAATATCAAATACATTCGGGTGGATAAATACATAATGCTATGCATATATAGGTCATCAACAAGAAGCTTAAGTAATTTTCACTGTACACATTAACGCGTCCAAAAGGAAGTTGAAGTTTATTAATTTAATTATATTTGTCAAAAACGTAAACCAGTGAGACATTGCATATATGATTTAAGTTAACGCGATATCATTTTCTCGCTTCTTTAAAACGCTATATAGTATTATCGAATTAGAATCTCTGATGTTTCTCTTACACTAGATGTACCTAATAGATTTTTAAGATAAACAATAAAATAAACACTTTAGCTCGACCTTTTGGAACCACAATATTTCTTATCTATAGTCAAAACCAGACAAACGAGGACAGACAGCAGTTTCCCAAAATGGGATTCTGGAAGTGGGTATAGTTTTCAGTATTGTGTTAAAAGATAGGAGTTCTGAGTGTCAAATGAGCCTGTGTCGAAAGACGGTACATAACAATAATGACAAATAGTGTTCTGAGTGTGTGGATGTTTATCACTATTTTGTTAGGGCAATATTGTCAGTGTTTGGTATGGTGGACATTACATGCCACTTATCAAGTGCTATCGTAAAAGCTACTGTAATTCAGTAAGTGTTCAGTCAAACAGACACAATATCGGTCACTTGTTCAACTAACAAACTCTTTTTCTGAATCGATTTGTGGTACAAAATGTAGTCGATAATGTTTAATGTTGTTGACACACAAAATATATGACATGAAAAGTCCACCATAAAATTAAATGAACAAATTGGGGCCAAAATTTTTTATAAAAAATCTACACACTAACATCACTGTTTAATTATTTTTTTATTATTCGTACACTTCAGATAATCCACCCAGACTCAGATTAGCTTTTTGTATTCTGCTTGTTTTACCAACAGCCAGATACAACAACAACTGGGTATGGGTCAAGCCACAAAATATGTATCATATAAGTGAGACTAGAAATATATTAAGCGCGTGTTACAATGTTATTTCCCTATGATATAATATACTGCGTATGTATGTAAATTGTGTTAAACGCATACATTTTTCATCGTATTTTTTTAAAAATGTCAGTGAATGGCCTATTTGATTTCACGTGTGATTACATGGCTTCATTTTTATTGTTATCATCATTCTATCAGTAAACTCAAGATAACTATAAAGTAAATGCCGAAATATCGAGTCTAAACAAATGTGTCCATTTCAACCTTCAGTTAATCGTTCATCTGCTTTTTTAAGCATGTACTGTTAATTGAAACAAAGCACAACAAAATGTTTCTGATTTAATTTTGAATGTTAACAAATTAAATCGTCATGTTTATCTCAATATTCCATGGCGATGTTTGTCATCCTGTGTTCCTTGGTAGCAAGAATATAATAACCCGGCAAAGATAAAATAAGAATGGAAAATAAGTAATTTAAGATCGCGTTAAAGTTTGAATTAACTTATAAGTTCGTTTGTATCCCAATACTTTTAATATTTAAAGATTGTTCATAGTAATGTGAGATAAGTTATTTTCACTTTATTATCACCTATGGCAACAATGATCATTATCCCCAGAAATGCCGTTTCTTGGTTTAAAACTAAACGATTTCAAAAGGTTTTATAATGTTGATTGTACAACTGAATTGTCATATCAATGTCTAGATTCGCCCTAGCCAGGCTAACAAAACATTGAACCAGAGTAGTACAGATTCTGTTTTTGGCAGCAGTTTTTGTTCTGGTTCCTGTTGGGTCTTTTCTGAAAACTTAGAATAGTATCATTTTTGCAACACATGGATAAGTTGTATTGACTATGATCGATACATTCAATTCTCAGTAATTTGCATGTGCACTTAAGCTATCTGACACCAACTCTATTTTAGGGGATAATATTATTTTCTTTAAGTCTCGATGTATAACTCCGTTAGCGTCCCAATGATTTAACTCGTTCTCCAGCACTGAATGCAAAAGGGACATATCAGTTTGCAGCTCCATGTAAATGTACACGTTATTTTGTTTTTATTTATTTGAAGCCCTTGCGAAATGTACTTCAAAGAAACAGTCATATCATCACTGACATTGGTATAAGTGTATATTTCTGAAAAAATATACACATCTAAAGACAGCTGTTATTCACACTCGTTGTACCACCATTAAGCCAGCCATGTTATTAAACACAATTCACACCTATTGCAAGTCTGCAATAAGCATAAATGCTCTTGGGGAATCATTTAACCAAAGTGGATATTCATGGTCAACTTTTTGTGAGCCGTTGGTTAGGTGACAATTTTGTTTTGGGCACAGTCCCGCTGCCTTTACTTGGCACTGAAGGGAGATTAATTTTCTAACAAAACATTATCATATTTGTATAGGAGCCATATCAGCATTTCGCAACATACGAAGAAAAGATGTAGCAATTTAAAGGCTGTTTTAAAACTTTATTTTAGTCATTCTTTAAAGTGCTACATCTATTTTTTTTTTTGTCCAACATCATATTGCATGGCTCGTTTCATGGGACGATTACGCATGAAGACACCGTCGTTATGAGAGTAACATAACATTAATCACGGCCTGAAACTGCGTAAAACAATAACCGGCAATACAGCTATACTTCGATTTGGTTTTAACCGTTTAGGACTTCTGGATATAGTAATAGATTTGACACCTATAATAGCTTCATACAAAATTTGCTTTTCACTGTTAGGTATTGATTGTATAAACGTTATTACATAGCCACAATTTTAAAATCAATAAACTCAATAAAGAATTTGAAAAGACAAAACAAAGATAAACTTGAAACAATAAATGGACGACATACCTGATTTAGAGCCCAGATGTCCACGCTATTCCCAGTGCTTGATCCCTTGTTGCCCATCTTGATTTAGTGCCGGTGGTACGCTGGTTCCTATCGCTGTATACGTTTGAAATCGGTTTTTGTCTCTAATGTCACAATTTCCTGTTGTTTTAAGTCCGAATTATTGAATTCTTTGATTGAGCAAAGAAATTCATATTATATCAAAATGTGTAAAGATTTCTGAATCCGATAAAGAATTATTACAATAAAATTGTTTTCAAAGTGAGACAATGCACTTTTTCAAAGAACGGCGTTTGCTGAATTTCTGAAAATATTTACTTCAGAGCGGTTTAATAAATCGCGTCGACACAATAGTTAGCGTACAACAATGTTAGATGACCGCTTAGCTAAAATGCGAGAAACTTTTGATTTCGAACAACACGATGCGCGAACACTGACAAAATACTCTCAAATCTCAAACTTGGGCCTACACCTAAGCCAGACTGTCTTAAATTCTTCTCGAATTAATTAATCTTGTTAATTAATAAATCTGTGAAAATGCTGCACACTTACTAATTAAGCCAACAAAAGGAGGACACGCCGTCTCAGTAAGAAGGATGCACGCGAAGTGAACGCCAATCCGCTGTTACGGTCACTTACAGGCTTAAACCTCTGATCCTCGGCTTAATTCAAGCAGTACGTGACTCTGCGAGATTTAGATATCCTGTTGGATTCCGGAGCGCTTCACAAAGCCTTGTCACTAACCGAGTGAACGAATGAAACTGCGCGCTTATGCCCGCGTGCATAGCTGATGCAGATAGGTCTACATGCCTGTATAAAGAAAGTTCAAGAATCTAAACACAATGTGTTATCACCAATCACCTTCTTGACTTTATAGCTAGCCTTATAAGTACCTTATACACAATGAAGGCCCATTAACAGCTATAAAATAGTCACTTTCGGTTGAGAGTAAAAATAAAGTAGGCCTAGGCCTATCGGGCTTTTGCAAATATGGTCATCAACATTGAAAGATCATTTGATGGGTCGATCCATTCAAGCTTTTCTCCGAATGAACAACTATAAGACTAATATCCATAACGATTTATTTTGTTCGTTCGGTCGCTCATTCATTCCATTATATAATTGTTTTAAATAGTATTTTATCGTAGATATAATATTACAAATATTAACGTATAATTATTGCTACTTTAGTGTTTTTATGATATCTATTATTACATTAATATTAAGAACATTATAATTATTTTTAATTTCATTATAATCATCATCGTCATTAATATGAAAAATAACATTACACTACTATAAAGAATATAATAATTAGTATGAAGACAATCATCATTTTATGAAGAATACCACCACTGTATATCATCGTTGTTATATAAAGAATATCATAATTATTATAAAGAATATCATCGTTATTATAAAGAATATCATAATTATTATAAAGAATATCATTGTTATTATAAAGAATATCATCGTTATAATAAAGAATATCATCGTTGTTATAAAGAATATCATCGTTGTTATAAAGACTATCGTCTTTATTATAAACAATATCGTCGTTATTATAAAGACTATCATCGTTATTATAAAGCATATCATCGTTATTATAAAGAATATAATCGTTGTTTTAAAGACTATCATCGTTATCATAAACATTATCATCGTTATTATAAAGAATATCATCGTCATCGTTATTATAAAGAATATCATCGTTGTTATAAAGACTATCGTCGTTATTATAAAGAATATCATCGTTATTATAAAGAATATCATCGTTGTTATAAAGACTATCATCGTTATCATAAACATTATCATCGTTATGATAAAGAATATCATCGTTATTATAAAGAATATCATCGTTATTATAAAGAATATCATGGTTATTATAAACATTATCATCGTTATTATAAAGAATATCATCGTTGTTATAAAGACTGTCATCGTTATTATAAAGAATATCATGGTTATTATAAACATTATCGTCGTTATTATAAAGAATATCATCGTTATTATAAAGAATATCATCGTTATTATAAAGAATATCATGGTTATTATAAACCTTATCATGGTTATTATAAAGAATATCATCGTTATTATAAAGAATATCATCGTTATTATAAAGAATGTCATCGTTATTATAAAGACTGTCGTCGTTATTATAAAGAATACCATCGTTATTATAAAGAATGTTGTCGTTTTTATAAAGAATATCATCGTTATTACAAACAATATCATCGTTATTATAAAGAATATCATCGTTGTTATAAAGACTATCGTCGTTATTATAAAGAATATCATCGTTGTTATAAAGAATAGCATCGTTATTATAAAGAATATCATGGTTATTATAAAGACTGTCCTCGTTATTATAAAGACTATCATCGTTATAATAAAGAATGTCATCGTTATTATAAAGACTATCGTCGTTATTATAAAGAATACCATCGTTATTATAAAGAATATTGTCGTTATTATAAAGAATGTCATCGTTATTATAAAGAATAGCATCGTTATTATAAAGAATATCATCGTTATTATAAACAGTATCATCGTTATAATAAAGATTCGCATCTTTATTAAAAGAATAGCATCGTTGTTATAAAGAACCGCGTCGTTATTATAAAGACTATCATCGTTATTATAAACAATATCATCGTTATTATAAACAGTATCATCGTTGTTATAAAGACTGTCATAGTTATTATAAAGACTATCATCGTTATAATAAAGATTAGCATCTTTATTAAAAAGAATATCATCGTTGTTGTAAAGAACCGCATCGTTATTATAAAGAATATCATCGTTATTATAAAGAATATCATCGTTATTATAAAGACTATCATCGTGATTATAAACAATATCATCGCTATCATAAAGAATATCATCGTTATTATAAAGAATATCATCGTTATTATAAAGAATGTCATCGTTATTATAAAGAATGTCATCGTTATTATAAAGAATGTCATCGTTATTTTAAAGAATATCATCGTTATTATAAAGAATATCATCGTTATTATAAAGAATAGCATCGTTATTATAAGACTATCATCGTTATTACAAAGAATATGATCGTTATTATAAAGAATGTCATCGTTATTATAAAGAATATGATCGTTATTATAAAGACTATCATCGGTATTATAAAGAATGTCATCGTTATTATAAAGAAAATCATCGTTATTATAGAGAATTTCATCGTTATTATAAAGAATATTATCGTTATTATAAAAAAATATCATCATCTTGGAGAATATCAGTATTATCGAATAAGGGTATTTCCCTTATTTGAAGATGGAGTGTCCTCTTCACACTGTTTCTTGCTCAAATAGGGTCGAAACCGGGAGGATATCTTGTAAAAACCAACCCCGCGATTTCCGGAGCCAAACTGTGTGACTGACTCATACACTTGATGGTAGACAGGCGGACTCGAACCCTTGAACAGTATATATCTTAGTAGGATTAGAAACTCTTACCACTAAGCCACGTCCGTGGACCAATATTGCTATGAAGAATATCAACATTTTAATGAAGAATTTCATCATTATATGGAGAATTTCATTCTTATTATGAAAAATGTCATTATATTTATGAAGAATAGCATCGTTCTTATGAAGAACATTATCATTATTCTGAAGAATATCATTGCTTTGAAGAAGAATATCGTTTTAATGAAGAATATCATCATTATCATGATAAATGTCGCCATTGTAGCGAAAATCTACACCATAATCTGTACAGATTTGTCTATGTGTAGTATCATGTCTCACTGGCTGGTATAATTAAGTCATTTACTTCCTCTCCTAATCGTATTACTACATATAAAAGTTGTATAAAAAACCTGTCGATAGCAAAAGACCGTATGTACTGAAGCTTCCCGCGCGTAAGTCTTCATAATATAAGTGCTGTTGCTGTTGCTCCGGTGCTCCCCACGTTAAGAGGCAACACAAAAAGGATCTGATAGTGATGTATGTGTCTTGCGTTTGTGATTGTCCTGTCTTGCTAAAGCTGGTTGTAAGTGCCGCCGAGGATGGTTTCCTACGACTGCTAGGCTGTTAGAGCCAGTAGTGTAGATTTTCCCAGTAGTGTAGAAATCGACCAGTAGTGTAGAAAAAATCAACCAGTAGTG
>JAQQZZ010035092.1:0-10591 GCA_030265115.1 Mopalia vespertina | reverse complement strand
ATATTTGGGCATTATTATAATAATGTAAGTAAGTAATAAATAAAAGTATAACTGTAAAACTAAATAATGACAGGTGGTGAAAATCTCAAATTTAGCATTTTGACTTAAGTCAGAAAATGCTTTGTGGAATTGGGCCAAGGTCCAGAAATCGAGAAACTTTTTGAACTTCTATAAAACTGTAAATGTACTACATATGTGTTAAGAGTGAGCTTAACTGCTTATCCATTGCCTGTAAATGTCAGAACAGGTTTGAAATGGGGGACATATGAAAGGTTTAATGTGCTATGACTAGATAAGTTTTCTAGATAAATAAAAAGTCAGTTAACTTTCTTTTTGGGCCACAGAGTTACATAAAACAGATGTAACTTCTTAGAGAGATCAACAGATTAAACATAAAGTTTATACATCAAGAAAGATAATGAGAAATGTTATTTTTAAACTTTCTCTTGTATTTGGATTTGGTAACACTAAACAGGATTGGCTATATCTACAGATTACACAGACAGAAGTGTCATTGTATATCAGTAAACCATCACTCAACAGATCCTTATTCTTTGATTTTCTTGTGTCTGGGAGCAACCAACCGAAAGAAAAATCGGAAGATATTTCCAGACCATTTTCCTCTCAAATATTTGTTTCCTAACTTTTTTCATATATTTTTAAAAAAAATACTTTTGGCTCCTTTAATAACATATTACAATGCACACCTTACTGGTTATGTATTAAAGACACTTTAATGATAATCCGGATAACTTAAATAATTCCTATAAATTGTTCACATAGAAAAGAAATTTTCATTAAAAACAACCATAAACCTATTATCTGAATGAAAGATATAAAGGAAAAACAAAAGAGAGACAAGTTTAAATGAAAATAATTTTTTTATGTTTGTTTCTCATCACAGTATCTAAATGTTTTTGCTATTATATTATTATTGATATGAGATACCAAATGTGAAGAAATGAAAGCACTGACTATCTACTGTGTGCTGATGTTCACAGTTTTTTAAACAATGGTACAGTTCTATCCAAAGCTAGATGATTGATTCATGATTGGTGTTTTACGCCATGCTTCAGGGTATTTAAATTATATGACTGCAATGTATTCCCACAATAATTGACACTAACTACTGTAGCACAACCAAGATGTGAAGCATTTCCATAATGTTGGAAAGTTAATTTTCCTCCAGTGCTAAGTAAAGACAGCATTGTTACTCTTCAAACAAACTGCCCTTAGCCGGAGGGCTCCAAAGCTAGAGGAAGTTTAAGCGTAACAGACATTGCATAACACGAAAGAAATTGAGGAATTTGCACAGATTTTGCTTGGCCCTTAAAAAGCGACTGTGTAAGTGAGAGCTGTTTTGTCTGCATTGTGTAGTGGGATAAATGTTTGCACAATGTATTCACCTACCAAATCCAACAAACCAGAGACGATGGCTTATTGCTAAGTACAAGGCCTTGAAATCCGCTCACACAATATAGCATCTATTTCATTTTATCCGCGTCAAAGCCACAACTTTGCTCCGCAGCCAAATTGCTGAATGAAGAGATTTAGACAAAGTCTGGGAGAAAAGGGTTTTCCAGGTTCTCTAAACACCCTAATAATCAGAGTTTTTGTCTCAACACAAATGCCCATCAATAATACATTTTTTTAACACAAGATGCTGCAAACATTAAAATACCAGGGTTTAGTACTGAATTCACCTACATAACAAAATATACTCTCACTAGCTTTTTTGTGATATCCATGGAAAATTATTGCTTCTCAGATTTTATTTTTTAATTTTTTTAAACTCAAGATGCCGCAAACATTAAAATAACAGGGTATAGTACTGAATTTACCTACACAACAAAATATGCTAACTTTCTGTGATATCTGTGGAAAGGTACATGTATTGCTTCTCAGATTTTCATTTTCATTTGTAAAATAAAATAATGGAGCATTTAAATTCAATACAGTGTAATTATTTTAAATGGTGTACCCTCATGACCCTCCCTTAAAAATGAACCAGAGTCTGTCAATGACCACTGTTTGGCTTCAGCATTCACACTCTATCTCGATCACTGATATCTATCTAAATACTACTGGCAAAACACCAAATCTGACACACCCATAATACGGACAGCTTCATCAAATACAGAGATTCATTTATCAACACATTAAATACATGCCTAACTGATCAAAGGTACGCGCATCTACTCCATTGCATTCAGTTGGATTTAAAATATAGCACTGTCTTGATACGCTGTTGGTGCCACATTTTCAAATTCAGGCGGCAAAATGGTATTGTTATAAATAAATCAAACACATAACACTCATGGTACTATTCCAACAGAATCCCTTAATGTCTATCTGTGTGTTGACTCCAGTTTGAGAAAGCCATGCAAAGTTTATATCCTACATACATGTGGATAATCAGGATTTCAGGTACAGGTAACTGTCTATTAGCAGCTACATTCACTAAATTCAAACCTCAACATCATTGAAAAATATTATTATAGAAACGTTGTGTTGTAAATGATTTTCTTATTTTTGTAAGCAGATGACTATGCATATAAGCATGTACAGACTTGCCCATGGGCATCTTGAAAATTTTTTGATTGGGGTTTAATGTCGTACTTAATGTTATTTCACTCACATACACTGATGTGACAGTGTGCCAGCCCAATCCGTGAAGAAAACTACCCTCGACACACACTGGCAACAAGCAAAGACAAGACAGTTCAAATACAGGATGCAATACATTGAATCACAGAATAGACATATTGCCCCTTAGCTCTGATAGCACCAGAACAACAGGAAGCTATTAACTCCTAACCCTCTGCTCAGAAACTCCTGAAAAAGCTCACATCATGATGTACAAGCTTCATACAATATATAATATTACGTACACGTGTGAAGCAAAGGGTAAAACACTCCTGAATACTACTTAAAGGTACATGTAAGGAATTAAATCTGAGACGTTTAAAGATGTAGGTTTTTAAACTTGTGTGTCGTAACATTGATTGGGTGCTTAGTGTCCCATTGGCCCTGTCATATGATGTACCCTTGCTGTGCCCCTACATATTACTAATCATGTCTGACTTGATATTTCTGACACAAAAACCACCAGTTATGTGACACTTATACCAGTAAAGGTGCGGGGTTACACAAGTACGATAACCGTTCTTTGTGCCTGGCCATGTCTGTAACAATCATTCAGCTAAAGGTGTAAGTTTAGATCAACATATAGAATTGCTTGTCTAATAGGTTTGCCACTTAATGGGGCATGATGAACTAGTCCGAGTGCTATATGACACCTGGTGGATTAGTTATAGAAAGACAAGGTAAAATACTGATCCTTAAAGTCAGAACAGCACATGTAAATCATTCCGAGTGTTATATGATACATGTATCTGCTCACAAAAAGATAGGGGTAACCTTAAATTGAAAGTTATAACCGCAATACTATAAACGTGAATCAATCTAACCACGACATGATATAGGGCAATTTAAAAGTATAAAAAAACAAACAAGCTAAAAAATATGTGACATTAGTTCAGAATTGAGTATGTAATTTCTTCACATAGCTTTATTGTAACTGACAAAATGTTCATATTAGACCACATACAAGAAAAATAACAAGAGAAGAGACAAATACATTAACATCATGAGCTAAGGACTCACTGCATGCATTTTGCATATCAAGTGCCAGTACTTTGAATACTACATACATACTACATGTATGATATAATATCATATATTAATATCACAAAGTTAATCATTTCCTTACCTGAACAGGATAAAACAAAGATCAGAAAATTTAAATTCTAGATAACTGGAAAAAAAGTTATGATGTTTAGTAATGCTATTGCGGTCTTATTTCTGCTACTTTGCCCTAATAGTTCATAGATTTCAATATTTTAACTCAATCACAGGTTATCATATAACGGTTAAATTATTGAGCTCTTAAAGTTTATAATATTCTTGATTAGGGTTTTAGGCCATACAGATATTTTTCACCTAGAAAGCGGGGTGGCAATTGGTGAAGGAAACCACCTTTAAAGTTACAGGGCATGATAATTAAAATTATCGTTTCAATGATGGCACAACAGATCAGGTTTATGTGGCACCTTCAGTTTGAGAGCACAATGGCAAAAAGAAGCGCCTTCCAACTACTCTAGTGCCCGACAGAGCTACTTGTACAATATATCATATGGTTATATAGGGGCCAGGTGATTTATTGAACCATATGCTCAGAAATGCTCAGGTAAATAATCTCGTTCCACATTAAACGGACAGCAACTACACAAAAGAACCATATAACCATGCTACATGTTTAGATGAACAATCTGAATGGCTTCCAAACATGCTATCAAAGAAGAGGAAGTCAGCAATATGTTTCGGCCTCTTTTATCATAAATGCTTTATCGCACAAGTGATCTAAAGCTGGTATTTTCCAGCAACAAAAAGCTTTTAAAGAACTTTACGAAGGCAGTACCCATGTAACTAATGTTATTTCCTATCTTCAGGACATCTGAGTGCATGGGCTACAGATGTTCATGTTTGTTGTAGATGTTCTTTTCAGAAACAACATTCTGAATATTCAAGGAAATGGGTACGAACAAAGTCATCCACTTAATGACAAAATTACCACCCACCCCCCTCCCCCCACATGCTCACTGACAGGATGTTTTGTCATACCCCTATCTCAACCCACAGAGATTTTGAGGTGGACCAACAGTCAAATACTAACTGTAAATAGTATTTTATTAAAAATAAAAAATTAAAATAGCAATTGATGAAAATCCTTTGTTGTTTCCTTAAAAATGCTGTCCTAATGAATGTTACAGATACATTAGAGGGTGTATATTCTTACTTTAATAAAGATCTAAGCTTCAAAATGAGACATAAAACCCAGTTATAATTTACAATGACTGCACTGAATGACCAGAATCTGACAAACTTCCCCACTTTACCTCAAATTAAAATTCTAATCCTCTGTTATATTTGTACCAGATCTTTCGTGGAATAAAGGGCGTCTCTCGGCAAAATAGTTGCACACAAAAGCGTCTTGCTGGTGTTAACAATGGGTAGCCCAATGCTGCTTTTAACAGAATGTTTACCCTGTCATAACATACTGTACCACTGAGCAAACTTACACAGCAAACAGTAGCTTAATTATAATGACAACCTACTGAGAAACCAAAAATATCTAAATGATACTGTATTGACCATCATACAACATAAATGTCTAGATTATTAATATTAGAATATGTATAAAATAAAAAGAAAAAAGAAAAGAAAAAAGAATGAACAGAAAGACTAAAATCTTGTTAAGAGGATAAACAAAAGTGTTTATCATATAAAGCTGTATAAATCAAAAATAGATAGTAATTATCTTCTGCGAGAGTAACAATACATTTATGGGATTCTTAAATGAAGCATTGTGGTTTATTCCATCAGTATTTGATTAAAACATGCACAGCCATGAAAATGTAGTGTTTTGCAGTGCTGAGCAAAGACAATATTCTACCAAGCCATCTTACATGGCTTACCTTTAAGGGTTCATAGCTATTCAAATATATGAATATAGCTATTTAAATATATGATGCAGCCATGTTGAAAAATGCTTTTCTGTCTTACAAAAAATACAGATTCGAGTCTTATTAACTGCTTGACCCAAGAACGTAGAAATCTCCTTCTGAATAACTATGTTGATTGATTAATAAATTGATCGAGGATGTAATTAGTATGCAAGGTCTTCAAACATCAGCCCCAGCTAGACTCTGTAAAGATTTGAACAAGAGAAATCACTCAGCGTCACAAAGGGGATTTACAAAGCACTGAAACATGGAGGAAAATGTCTGATTATAGATTAGGGTAATGTATCAATTTTCCAAGCTTAGAAGCATAAAGGTACAGTAGACCAAATTCTTATAGGGACACAGATGGTTTATTGATCATAAAAAAATAAGGACACACATAATTAGAAAACTTTGTTTATTTTTATTTTCCTACCGCACATTACCTACCGAGCGATTCTCTGTCAGCGACTAGCTCCGTGTTCGGCGGGCTTGCGACGTGACTAGACACTGTCAGAGACTAGTCACAAGGGATCAAACATGTTTAATATCTTGCAACTCGTCGCCGACAGTCAGCGACTTTTCTCCTCGTGTGCGGCAAACATGTGACAGAAAATCGCAGCCATAAATTGTACATCCAATCAGTAACCGAGATAGAGTCACATGATTAAATTAAAAAAATATTGATGCATGTATAATGAACTAGTTTCGTCGCCTGTGCCGATAATGTTCAAAAAGTGTGCGACAGGGTTAAAGGTGTATAAATGTGTTTTTGTGGTAACTGGTAAGATCAAAATTCTAACTGGTCAGCAGATCTGAGACCAGTTAAGAGAACTATGGATCAGCCATCCATTTAACACAGGTCCATTAGACCATGGGCCCGTTCCACAAAGCGATCTAGCGTAAGTTAATCTTAATTGTCATGACGACCAGTACTGAAGGTATTATGTCGTCATGGTGAATAAGATGAACTTAGACTAAGATTGATTTGTGGAACTATACCCTGATGTTTTTCAGACCGATTAAAGCACTGAGGACCAGCAAAATTTGACTGTCATAAAAGTCTGTTCTGCCTGGCCAGTAGAGGATTTAGTGAAATTCTACACCTGGCGAGGGAATTTAAAACTGCTATAGGCAAGCTGAAGAGTATTTAACATTTCTGAAAATCAATCCCACTCTCACAGGGATGAGGAATAATTAAAACCATCAAGATTGATAAACTCCCACAGACAATTATCTGAACAGGCTGGAGAATCGTGTCATGTTCTACATATACATGGCAAAAATACATTTATATATATATGGTTGAGAGATAAGCAAAACTCTTCCACGGTCAATAAGGGGTGTAATGATACACCGATACATCGATCGTGAGGCCCATATCGAGATACGTACGCAATCGTGGTGGGAGTGTATCGTTACTCCCCTACGGTCAACGACCTATAAATGAATCAAAGATCTCAGGTTTATTTATTAAACCAAAAAACAAAATTTCAAAATGAGGCTGATGGTAAAATTATGTTCCATATCAATTTAAAAAAAACAAAACAATGAAATCCATAAAAAAAATCAGAGCTAGCTAGCAAAGAAAGCTGATTTGTTTTGTCCTGGGTTTTAAGCTTGGCTGCATTTAAGATTAATTCACTCATGTTCTAGGCTCTATCAGCATAATGGGTGAAATACACCACCCTAGAGGTTGTTGGCAACAAACAATGATAAACAGCGACGATGACAAGTGACAATGACAAGACACAAATCGAAGACGCCATAATGTATCATCTTCATGATGCCCCTTAGTTTTGAGAGCAGTTGGAAGCTCTCTTGAGGTTGAGCCACCCATTTAATGCATTAGATAACATGTTCATGTAAGTAAATAATTCTATGAACATTCATTTGGATGTGTTGGCCAATAAGGGGTTAATAATAGTCAACCTCTTAAGAACCTAGCTTCCAAAATTTAATGTTTTTCGTCCAATATTGAATATTTATGGGATCATTCACGATTGAAACTCTTTCTTTAAAAGTTGAATATTTTCTCCTTGGAATTGGTGAAAATAGATTATTCTTGTATGCCACATATGTAATAAAATTTTACTTAATGTAGGAGCAACTAATAGTTTATATGAGGACCAATATTGCTACATGTACATGTATGTATGATATGAAGGGAACGATTCAGCTTCTGTCAAGTCTAGGAAATGTGTAAACTATATAAATGTAGCAATAATAGGAGATGATAAATGAACAATTATTTAATTCTACATAACTGACAACCCCCATAATAATGCATTAATGGCATACAAAAAAAGATGCTTCCAAAAGGTTGTTCACCGGATGCAAGTTCTCTGTGTTTTTATCATCTCCACACAAACCTGAGACATCTGAGGTCACCAGGTAAACTCAAACCTTGAGGTAATGAGAGTTGTCAGGTGAAATATGACAGTAACTGAACCATGCAGTTACACCCCCTCCCCCCATTCGTTATTTGTCATAAATTTAATTCTGAATGTCCAGTGAGCAAGATTTCTTCCAACTAGATAACACGTGGCCATTTTTCAGTTCACATATTTCGTTCATAGGTTTTGAAGGTTTTTATTCAACACTTCACAGTATTACTAGTATATGACTAGTATATGACTAGTATCCATATATATATATTTTTTTATATAAATATAAATATATATTTTTTTATCAACACTGTAACTGAACATACTTGTATACGGAATCGTCGGAATGGAAATAAATAAATATGATAATTCGTTGATTGATTAATTAATTAATTGATTAGTATGTTCTCCAACAGTAAAGTGAAACCAAATCCTTCATTGCTAACTAAGAGAATACAATAAGACTGTGCATGAAATAAATACACTGCCCTTTAGTCAGAGTCCCAAATGGGACGGCTGCATGGTTGGTGTTTTGTAAGACATTGGCAAATCATAGAAAACTTCATATCAGTTCGATAGACTTTCTGTAACATTTAAGGCACGTCAGATAATATTGACAAAAGCCTACCTGGCCTTTCAATTAAAGATATATTCAATGGGAATACTTTACACAGGTATCATTCTACAAGATGACAAGGAGCTGTCTGTCCTGTTGTGAAAGCACTTTAAAGGGATTCAAATATATACAAATGTACGGCAGTCCATTTAAAATCAACTAGACTTCACTTTTTATCTGTACAGTTTAAAGAAAGTTGGACTTAGGAAACCATTAGACATATATGTAAAAGGTTTGTTTGTCCAAAGGTCTTGGTTAACTTCCTGTGTTTTTTATCCTACACAAACCATAATAGCTTTGCTAAGAATCGTAAATCCTCTTAAAATAACAATACTATACTACAAAACTAAATATATTAATAAAACCATACAAAAATGTTTACTGAAAAGCAAACTTTGGACAATGTTCTTAAAGAAAAAATAAGGGTAAAATCAAAAAGTCAGAAACAAAAATACAGATAACCAGGGATTTTATCACAATTTTTAGGAATACTTAAAAGTATGTCAGACTGTTGCAATTAACTCTGAACAAACTTTGATAAAAAAAACCTCAAGTTCTTATTTTCTTTTGAGCAAACATTGGAACATTATATCACTTGAACAATGTACCTGGGGTTTCTGTCTTTCCTTGCAGGTTTGTAAGGAGTTGTTAGTGGTTGAAGACGGAGTCAATATTTGTTGAGTCTACAGAGAACAGGTGCTTCAATTGACTCGCCAAATCTTACAAACACTTCACTCTAATTGCTAGCTTATATTGAAGTACCTGCAGTAAACTTTTATTATAACCTGCAGATTCACCCTTAAGCCACTGACTATACAGGTGGTCCCAACTACACATTTATTAGACTGGTGTTTTGGGCCACCTTCAAGGTAATTAATCCTCGTATTAAATAAAACCAGCCCAATGGGCTAAAGGAAAACACCTAGAGCCCAAAACGTCCAAGAGCCCAGGAAGTTCAAACGAGACCACCCACTCTTTCCAAGGATACGTGTATGGGTACATAATAAAGTATGATTGTGAACCTGACAAAGATTTGACCAACAAATTGAAGCCTTCAGTGACTGATCAGTTCCACTTCACTGCACAAATAGTTTCTAAGTAACACTACATCTTCTTTCTTATAATTGAGATAATACAGATATTTATCAATGTAATTTTCTATTGACCCCATGAGGGTGTTCTGGGGATTGTTTTGTATAGTAAATGAATTTTAAAAAAATATATGTTTTAATATTTATCTAAATAAATAATGATCTCAAGAATTTTTTTCTTTTCGATATATTTTTAATGAACACATGCACAAAGGGGCCCATGTCGGCCATTTCCTTGCTGGTAATAATCTCAGGCAATGTTTGGGTCATTTTAGATGGGAATCACAGGAGGTAACTCGCATGGATTTACTTTTATTATATGACTATAAGTTATCCACGTGTTTTATAATATTGGTTACGTCTCAAGGCTATTCGTGTGTTGATGTCAT
The DNA here is from genome assembly GCA_030265115.1 of Mopalia vespertina. Classification (NCBI taxonomy): domain Eukaryota; kingdom Metazoa; phylum Mollusca; class Polyplacophora; order Chitonida; family Mopaliidae; genus Mopalia; species Mopalia vespertina. Next base: position 544 of record JAQQZZ010035092.1, on the reverse strand, counting down.
GGGAGCTACATTATTATTAAATTACTTACACAGGACAAAAATTGTTATATTTGCAACAAGTCATACATAAGAAAGGAATGGTGTTTTGTTCAAATGTGATTTTACCCAAGAAACGGGCTTGATTGGCGTGTTTTCTTTTGGTATAAATCCATGGAGTACTTAAGTTCATTTACTCGCGTACGCACAAAACATCCGTCAGTTAACATATTATTGCTTCCATTCACCTCCAAGATAACTGTACTGGTACAGAAAGTGTCGAAGAATATTCCGACATGAAAGTGGCCATGCATTTGGTACTAGAAGGAAAAGCTTGCTTCCGTATTAAATTGATTGATTGAGTGTTGTTTTACGCCGTGCTTAAGGGTATTTCGCTTATATGACCACGGTGTATTCCAACAATAATTGACACTAGCGCAACCAAAACGTGAAGCATTTCAATAATGTTGGAAAGATAATTTTCCTCCAGTGCTAAGTAAAGACAGCATTGCCATTCTTCAAACAAACTGCCCTTAGCCAGAGGGCACTTCTGTATTGTCGCGTATTG
>JAQQZZ010035081.1:0-10591 GCA_030265115.1 Mopalia vespertina | reverse complement strand
AGATTGGATCAATCCAATAATTATCTTGTAAAGACACTACTAAAAAGCGATGCGGTGTTTTCGTCTCGCTTGGTGTTAAGATGGCGTTACTTAAAGATGTCTAAATGTATCCTGTTTTGTAAAATGTAACCACTGTAATATGGACATAATTTGTCTGAAATAAAACATTCTATTCTATTCTATATTAAGATAATCGCTGAAGTTCTGTTAAAAATAAAATTATGGAATTGATTATTTAAAAAAATCAACATACCTAACCAAATGACAAGAAAATTTTGTGAATTACAGAGCGCGAAACCTATACACGGCAAGCGGCCATGAAATCTATTGACGGCAAGCGGCCATAAAAATAAAATTTCGACAACAAATATATTGCACATACGAATCTTTAGGAGAGCATACTTACGAAATCCGGACACCAAATAGTCTATTCTTATACTCCGCGCACGTGTATAGAAATACCACATTTTAACATTATAAAAAATATTCCATTCGGATACTCTGATCTTACCATAATGCTCTTGTGATTATTCTTGATTATTCTTAACGTTTTTGAGTCGTTTATAATACTGTTAACCTCTCTGCGACAAGCGCTTCACGGAGGGAAATAGCAACACGTTTTAACCACGTTTTTCCACCAACACAAAGGGAGGTAACTAACATCCGGTACCCAGAATACCGAGTAAATAATCTCACGTGGCATGCGTCGTCTGCTTTTTGACAGTTCTATTAAAAGTTGACACAGCTTTTACAGAAAGATTTGGTTTGTGTACAAAGCAAAAGAAAGCTGATTTTCGGAAATGGAAATGGAAGACCAAGTTGTTCAAGAAGAAACAGTAGAGAGTGAAGATGAGGTAATCTCGAGTCGTAGAATTGAAACTTAAAAAACGACAAACTTACCACCTGGAATAACGTTAGACCTAAATGCCGTCTTACCTTCCCCATTTTCTTTTGGCCATGTTATATGTGAGGTATCAACTTTCGTTCCAGCAAATGAGGCGTCGCGTTATGACGTTGATACCTGACATATAACATGGCCAAAAGAAAATGGGGAAGGTAAGACGGCATTTAGGTATAGAATAACGTTAGCTCAGAATTGACTACGCTAGACTAACGTGAGCAGGGAGGCTATGTATTTACCCATATATTGTATGTAGCTAGAATAACGTATGACCTGAGAAAATATAGCATGTACTCTATACAAATCTCAGATATGACGTCACAAATGACAGGTACTACACGTTATTATATGTCTCCACTGCTTCCAATGTTGTCCCGTCTTGACGCACAGAAAGAAGGGGCAATATTGAAAGCAATGGAGACAGTCTATTTCAGTATAGCATGTGCTATATAATGACGATACCTGGATCTATCCTGGGTCTAGAATCACCATAGCTACTGAGTTTGAGGGCTAGGCTGAGTCATTTGTTTTCAGGAACTGCCAGCTGTACCTCCATGATATAATACGTAGCTTTCTATGGTGTTCTATGTTGCTTTGGTGTTGTCATTTTGTATATAAGCTTACATATATATGATCTAATTCATATTTAGTAATATTCCATACTTTTTTTTTAACCTATCAGAGCTATGTTAAAAGATACTTTTGATGTTGGGCTTATATGTTTGCCTTTTTTAATAATTCGGACATTCGATTTCGCAAACAAGGGTAACGTCATGATAAATTATAAAGTCGACAGAGCTGATTTTCTCAGTTTAAGAGACGTATACTGGGTACGGTAGTGAAGATCGTGAGATGGTTTTTCCATCCCTGATACCTGTCTTTCTACCAAACGCAAATATACACCAGTGAAATAGATTATAGTACCCTTGAGCATGATGAAAACAATATCAGTTAAACACCTTTAAAAAGGTCTCATGATCACATGTATGATTAATTACAATTATATTGTTCCACTTTTATTTCAGGAATCCTTCTTTCAAGATATTGACTTGCTTCAGAATCATGGAATTGTAAGTTGCAATATTTTAAAGTTGTGCCAGTGTGATCAATCATTGTGGATAATTAGCATGTTTTTCTTGTTTACATTCTATAAGCTTACAATATTAAAAATATCTTACAGATGTATGATATATGCACAATCAATACCAATAAAAAAAGGTTTTCAGTAAAGGCTTACTTTTTATCACTCACTGTCTCTCTATTGCAGAATGTCGCTGATATAAAGAAACTGAAGCAGGCAGGAATCTGCACAATTAAGGTACTCCTATTTAGTTTGTTACTTTAATCTTTTTGCTGATTTAGGGTTCAAGATGAGGCCAGTCTCTTATTTCTTGAACAAACTTGAATTATGCTAACAAAAAAAAAAATGACATTTTTTGAGGAACAAAGATAGAAATAAAACACAATGATGTAATTAATATCACACTTGGAATACTCAATAGTTTCAAAGCATCAACACAATTGACAAATTGCCCCCCCCCCCCCAAGTATGGTTTAATTCTACAGAAACAGATGATCTCCATGTATGAAAGTGAATGTGTGCAATACTAAAGAGACTTATTTATCTCCCTTAGAAAATAACTCTGATTTTTACTATGACAAAATGCATTCCCTATAAACTCCGAGTTAAATTAATCAGATTTCAATTTTTTTTTAAAGAAATAGTCCTCCATGAAAAGGGAATAATATTTTAAGTATTTTAAAGAAAGAATTTTTTTTCTTAACAGATTTCTGCTATTTGTAGCTTCACATTTGATTTAGTGCGTTACCTAAAGATGTATATATAGCAATTAAGTCTTGGCAGAATCATCTAGTATTGGTCAAACTTGGCGTCGCCCATTGAACTTATGACACAAGTATTCAAAGTCTGTTCACTCTTATTTGTCAAAATTTCAGTTGAATAAATAGTGGGCACTCATATGTGTGGATAACAAAGTTTATCGTAAGCGATACAAAGGAGATTTGTCACAGTTGAGTTTTGCCCTCCATTGAGCTATTACATAATGATAATAATAGTTCACTAAATCCTTCGATGACAGTTGAAACTTTTTACAACGGTGGTTTGAGGACTTGTTCTGTGCCGTCAGAGTTAAATTATAGGGCAAAGCAAGTTTATTGATGCCATATACATGTCCATGTTAATTATGTAGCACAGTAAATTAGCAAAATGTGGTATCCTGTGATCGTCTTGGCATTTATACTGCAGGGTAACGGACTAATGGTGCTAGCCTACATGTATAAACTTTCCATCATCAATTCTAATTGGGTTGGCACAGCATAAAATAAGTGAAATAAAGGGTCTACAACCATAATCAAACAAACATCTTAAGCAGATCATACAAAGTTCTCAAATAATGACAAGAAAAAACTGATTGTAGAATAGTAAACGGTAGCTTTATCATTTAATATAAATAAGTTCTACACAAGTAAAGTAAATGTATCATGATTGATCAGATGTATTTAACATAGGAAAATTGTCTTTCACATCCAATGTTCTTTATAGGTTAGTAAGGGTAGTATGTCATTCTGTACTGAAGTCTTTGCATATCCACATCTGTCAAGATAAAAGAAAACCTGTCTAGAGATGATTCATAGGTTTTAATTTTTGAATCAACATTCCTGTACTGTATTTAAAAAAAAGAAGATATTATATATGTGTGATAAACATATATATTTTATATTATGGTATCTGACAATAAATCTAATTGTTTCCAGGGTGTTCAAATGACAACAAGAAAGAAAATGTGCAACATAAAAGGAATTTCAGAGGCAAAGATGGAGAAGATAAAAGAAGCTGCCACTAAACTTTGTGTAAGTTGTGAGGAAACAATGTGTAAACCATCCTTGGCATGCATGCTACTGAAAAGTATTAGAATAAATTTGTATCTTGTGAAGTGTGAATAAGCTTGACACAAATATTGCTCTTGAGATATTGCATGATATTTTAAAAACTTATACTACAATAATTTCAAAATTAAATCAGCCTACATTGAAATTCTTTCAGATTACATGTAACAATGCACATTATTTTGATGAGGACAATAGCAGAACAGAAATTTTGGAACAGTCTGAACAAATTTGTCATTCAGTTAACACTTTTTCATTTTGATCTAAACTAAGTATAGCTCTAGCCTCTATTATAAAATATAATTAGTAAATTGTATTTCAGGATCCAGGTTTTTTGACGGCTTTGGAGTATGCTGACAAAAGAAAGCAGGTTTTTAAAATATCAACAGGTAGCACAGAGTTTGAGTAAGTAGTTCAATATGTGTATAAAATTATATATAAACATTGTGTGACAAATATTCACTGTTAAATCCTGTCCTGCTTATGTTTAGAGTATATGCAAACAATTGGTTGCACTACTTTTTGTTCTTTTGTTATTTATGGCAATGTTTTTTTTTTGTACTTGATGTATATTTTGGACGTAAACGATTCATGAATCCACAAGTCGGAATGTTACCTCTTTGACACTGTGATCATACAGGAGTTTATTGATTATGCCCAAACTATTAAACAAATTTTGGATTAACTAGCCAATATGGGGAATACGGTGGCGTGTTCTAAATCTGGAGTAACTAGCCATGGTGTTTTTTTCACTTAGTCAGTAAACATGACGAACAATTCATGTTACCAGTGTAATTAATCATGAATTTTGTGTAAAAATCATGAATTGAAAAGACAATGGTCAAACAACCCAGTAGAGTAGCATATGTAAGTTACAGGCTCACTTGGTGGTTTCCTGGTGGTTTCATCTTTAATTCTTTTATTAGTGAAATAAAACAAATGTAGACAATTTTTATTATTTAGTAAATGTAATGTTTTTCTAAATACATTTTGCAGTAAACTTCTGGGAGGTGGAATGGAGAGCATGGCAATAACAGAGGCGTTTGGTGAATTCAGAACTGGGAAAACTCAACTTTCTCATACACTTTGTGGTATAATGAAAACATATGCGTTTTTGTTTTTGGTTAATAGCTTGAATATCAGATAATAGGATTCCAGTCTAGCTGGGAGTACGTTGGGTTACAATGGCTTACTATTGTTAACTTAAGAGAGTTCAGTTTCCAGCAGTGACCATTCAGCCACATTATAATACTATTATTCTAAACAGAACTGTCCGAAACTCCGAATGATAAAAAAAATAATAAACTGAAATTTTAGTTTCTGGTTATGAATTAACCTTATAAAATGTTAAAAGAATAACACATTGAATAATGAACATTTTGTGGAAAACTTTTCTAAAAAGTCATACAGATAAGTAGTTATCTTTTATTGATTAACTCTTTTTTTCTCTTCTACATTGCCATCATGTGGTCTTACCAATGTCCATTGCTTAGATACAGACTATAAACAACAACATTTATCTTCTTTTCATACTTCAGTGACTGCTCAGTTACCTGGTTCCAATGGATATACAGGAGGAAAAGTCATCTTTATTGATACTGAAAATACTTTGTATCCTTGCACTGAATGTATTTGTCACAAGTTGTACATTTTTATATTTGTCATATTTGTTTTCTGAATATGTTATAATATGATTTCAAAGTTTAATGCTAAGTCTGATTTATCACCATCAAAAAGGGAATAAATTAAAATTTAGTTTTGTATATGGAATGGAAATAAATATAAAAGTCATAAAAGGGTGTTGTAAAAAAGAATTGCCTGTTAAATTTATGAGATTTCCTTAACTGAAGCAGTCGACCAGACAGATTGCGATCTATTGCAGACAGATTTAACCTTGATCAAAGTGCCGTGTTGGATAATGTTTTATATGCCAGAGCTTACACAAGTAAGAACAATTTATGTAACAACATTTCTCTCTGACTAAGGACCCTCTGGCTGAGGGAAGCATGTTTTAAGTATTGACATACCCTAAATCACCTCAAATTTCGTGTATGACCAATCCTAACTTCTTTCCTTGTTGTGACAATATTACAGCAGGTTATCAAGCAAATTTATGTTTTCAAAGAAATGTTGATGCTTTCTAACTGAAAAATTTATCTTCTGACTCTTAACACAATTTCCAAGTCTTTTAAATAGCTTCCAAAATAGTAATTAATGGACGAATTGGAGGTGATTTGGGGTACTGCTTTACTAAGCACTGGAAGAATAATACTTTTCCAACAGAGCAAACCACTACACATTTAATGGTTGTCTTAGTGTCAATTACTGTTGGATATGCTGGCATACAAGTGAAATACCTTTGGGCATGGCGTTAAACACTAATTAATCAATCTTTGGCTATAAAGGGAAGTTGGGTTGGAGCATAGCAATGCTGTCTTTGCTTCGTACTGGAGCAAAATCAGAACACTCCACATTATAGAGCTTTTTGGAACTTTTAGAACACAGCTGTCATATGAGTGAAATAATCTTGAGCACAGCACCAAACATCAATCAATCAATGTAAATATATTGACAAATTGTTGTAATTCATAATTCTTGTTTAATAATGTTTATGTAAAGAAATATTTCTAGGCTTTCTAGCCTATTTGTCTGGAAACTTTAACTTCTTTTTTGCAGGTGAACATCAATATGAAATATTAGACTTTGTGGCTGCCAAATTTCATGAAGAAGCTGGTGTTTTCAAGCTTTTGGTATGTACAAAAATCACTAACGGCAACATAACAATCGGCAAATTGATAAACAAGACATTTGCTGGATTATTGAATTTTACAATAAAATCATTTACTTATGGTACACAAACACGTGAAGGCAATCCTTGGAGGAATTAGCTTTTGAAAAGTTATTCAGCTGTGATTTTCTTTTGAATCTATAGATTTCTTTTAACTGGATTTAAGTTATTTGTTCGATCAGAAGTTCATTGACCCGCAGATGTTCAGAGAACAGATGTAAATTATAAAATCTAGTCAACTAATACAGTGTATCCCATATTAATGTATTATAACACAATTTTTTTTTTTACCAGTAATCCAACATTACCCTGTTGGAAATGAAATGGTTTATTTGTTTCATTCTGACAGATAATTGACTCCATAATGGCACTGTTCAGGGTAGATTTTAGTGGGAGAGGAGAACTGGCTGATCGCCAACAAAAACTTGCTCAGCTCCTATCTAGATTACAGAAAATATCAGAAGGTATATACATGTATTTACTTTAAACACTCTTTAGAAATTAGTATGAATAGATTATTGGGTATTATGTAAGACACCTAATTACAATCCTAGTTATAACTTTTCTGGTCATTTTCAGAGTTTGAGGCTACATTTCGTCTATGTTTTCATTTTTTTTCCTCAAAAATTTCATTTTTTGTTTCCAGAATACAATGTGGCTATTTTTGTAACGAATCAGATGACAGCAGATCCAGGGGCCACCATGTCGTAGGTTCTTCTTGTTTCCAATAGAAAATATATTTTGCATTCAGCATTGAAAGACCAGCATGCAGGTTAAATAACTTGATCAATACAGTTTTAAACCAGACTCATCAGGTCAATTTTTCTTTTTGTGTGAACTGCAATATATTGCTTAGTAAATCAGAATTTAATGCAAAATTGTGTTTATCAGAAGGATGTGCCATGGAGAGTTCACTGTACAATTAAAATTTAACTCTTGTAAGATTGAGAAACAATTATATATATTAATAACTGTTTTTCTTTGCAGTCTTTCATTTAGAGCTAATTTTATTTTAATAATAGTTCTGTTGTTAGACTGCAAAATGTCTATTATACAACACAAATAGATCTTGCTCCTAATATTGGTCAGGCAAACTGATATAGCTTCGAGCAGTTAGTGCCTGGAAAATATTTTACAGGTCCAGTGCTAAAATCATTAGCAGTGCAAACAAGTGTTAATAATTACTGGTCTCTGACTATTGTAAAGAGAAAAATAGTATACTATTTTTAAATTTTGAACTGGTCTTTTTGTTGACAAAGTAGCTAAGATTTGTCAAACTCATATTGTCAGATTTCAAGCAGACCCAAAGAAACCAATTGGAGGTAACATTTTAGCACATGCGTCAACAGTGCGAATAAGTATGAGGAAAGGTCGAGCAGAGAATAGAATAGCCAAAATCTATGACAGGTAAGGCAATATTGAGTATTATAATTTTCTGACAATTTGCAATTGGCTCAAGATGTAAATTGGCCATCTGACTAAGGGCAGGTTGTTTGAAGAGTAGCAATGCTGTCTTAACTTAGCACTGGAGGAAAATTAACTTTCCAACATTATGGAAACGCTTCACATCTTGGTTGTGCTAGTGTCAATTGTTGTTGGAATACACCACTGTCGTATAAGTGAAATACCCTTATGCACGACATAAAACACCAATCAATCAATCAATTAAATATTTACTTTTGCTTTGTGAAGAAGGTGGTTCATTCACCCATTGGGCTAGTACATCATCATAGGAGTGAAATAACCTCAAGTAAGGTGGACTGGGCTGGAGCACACCATAATCTTATCTGAAGTATTTTAGTCTGGAATTTTATAGTGCATGATTCTATCATGTAATCAGTTTAATGTGGATTAGGCTTACAGATAATCAAGTAGTGCAGTTACAATGACTCGTTTTGAATGAATATCTCGGGTTTATTATGCCACCATGGTTGGATACATTGGGGCTATTAACATTTCAAAAAATGTTGTGTGTCTAAAGAAACTATGAAGAGATTCATATATAGGATATGTTATTATTGTGCTTTCATTTGCAGCCCAGATTTGCCTGAAAATGAAGCTACTTTTGCTATAACTACAGGAGGAATTAGTGATGCCAAGGAATAGACTTGATTTGTTCTTGGTTCTATCAGTAAACATAATTTTTACTGTTTAATGTATATTTTATACCAAAAAAAAAGCTGTGATTAAACATTGTGATACTAAAAGTGAGATGGCAAAATGTAATGAAGGTTTTTTTTGTGGTCCTGTTGATATATGTTTATAAAAGGTAGTTAATACAAATATGTTCTTACGTCTTAACAATAATGTTGTCCTAAAATAATGTAAAAGTATTTATAATATATTTTCTCAAAAATGGATTTTAAGTTATCTTATTGTGCTTGAATATTATCTATTTAAAACAAATTTAAATATATCTTACAAACTTTTTAAATTGGTTTGTTTTTTTATTTATTTTTATTCACTTCTACTTCTTTTTATATCGAATATATGAAGAGAAAAATTTGCTTGCTTCGACCGGGATTTGAACCCAGGAACTTTGGGTTACAGGCCCAACACTCTACCGACTGGCGTACTTTTTTTATTTTATAGGTGTGGGTGGGGGGCAATCAGATTTAAACAAACATTCATGTTGGTCTTCAAATGACAGCATGAGCCAAATTTGGGAGTGTCATCAAGTATTAATGTTTCACTAACCTTTCTATATCATCAGCTTTTCCAAAGTTTAAGGTGGAACAGGTTATATGTTTGCCGCGGGCAGAAAATCTTTAACTATTAACTGGCAAAATAGCACGGCTAGGAAACTATTATTTCTTTTATCACCTGTTGAAATAGAAAAGTCATCTTTTTTCCCCAAAACAATCCAGGAAAACGTAAATTTCAAGCCATCCAATCTAAGGGGAAAATGGTTCAAAACATCTGGCTTTACATGTTTGAAGTAAGAGTGGCTTTAGAAGTGCAAGTGGCAATACAAGCAGCTGACTTTGTAGGAGGTTACAGCTTCATGTGTAAGTGAATCTATTTTATAGTGAGCTATCTTCTTAGGATAGAACTTAACTGAAGCCATTCTTGAAAAGTGGGGCACCTAAATTGTTTGTTTCACTCATATGACAGTATGCCAGCCTATTGTGTGTAGGACATCATTTTGGACCAAACTGGCACAAAAGACAAAACAAATCACAAGATGTTTTGCAGACATCACAAAACATATCGGAGTTGTATTGCCCCTTAGCTCTGAGAGCCCAAGGTCCACAGAAAGATACTTCTCAACTGCCCTTTGTGACACTTCAAACACACAAAACAATGAGTCTCGGGAAATTTGCAAGGGAGGTAATTTTACACTTACAAGGCGGTCCTCTGATGTCACAGCAATCGTGACAGTGGAGCTTTTAGATGACGTCAAACACATTTTGTTATTGTGACGGCACTAAAAAGTCTATGAATCTGGACCGTTTTGACGTGAGAGGACTGTCTGTACACCCCCTTTTTGACATTACGAGACTCACATTTTTATTGGAATTAGAGAACAGTTAGCATCATCCAAATTCCTATCTGTTACCATAATAATGTCATTAAACAAAACAATTTGAATAAGTGAAATGATTTTTTAAAAATTAACCACCAAATAAACAAAATATAAACAAGCTGAGTAGCAAGCAGGTCCACGACTAGAGGCATTTTTAAAAAAAATATGCCCATAATCCCAGTCAAATCACCTTTTGTTTAAGAACTATTTTTTTTCTTCAAAGAGTAATAGTTATGTACCATTTTGCTGCGATATGCAATGTCAGCCATATTTGTTGTGAAACCTAGTGAAATATAACCACATCTAATACTATGGTATTGGCAGAAAAAGCAAAGTTTGAAGTTAATATCTGAATTTGAGTGATGGCCATTTTGGTATGCGAAATTAAATGGAATGCAATCCCATCGGTTTCTTAACTGGAGGAAACTATTTTCCAAGTTTGAAATATATTAAAATTATGCAATGGCTG
>JAQQZZ010035070.1:0-10591 GCA_030265115.1 Mopalia vespertina | reverse complement strand
ACCATATGAATTTCCTTTTCCCATAGCTTAAAATATTATTTTTTACAAAAGTTACAATTTTTAAGCTATATTTTCCTCAAAACCAACAAGTTAACGTGCAATGTTTAAGTATAGGCAGACTGCCCTACGGTGCCATAAAATGGCAACGTCATTTCGCAAAGGGACGTCACTCTGCTGTCGTGAACGTCATAACTGGAAACCCCCGTATTGGTTCGCCCCTATCTTTTCAAAATAAAATGGAAACCGTAAAATATTTTTTGAAAGAGTCTGTACAATTAAAAAATACAATCTTTATCTGCATGGCATTAGGCACTTTCATGAGACCCTCTCGTAAACACAGGTACCCGCAGTACAAAAAGTTCTGAAACAGGGGAAAAATAACCTCACTTTGTTATATGAAATAAAACCTTTTCAAATATGTTCATTTAATAGGAAAACAGTAGTACCACATAAATATGACTGGGTTACATCAGTCCATGAAGCATATTTACGAAAACTATGTATATACATTCCAAATTTCAATAAAATATTAGATGTGTCAGGACTGAACTGTCAAAATAAACAGCCCGACTCAAGCCATATGCATGTGCATCGATATCAATTCAGGTTTGGCAGCCACCCCTTGCACTACAAATGGGTAAATGAATCGGTGTGGTGTACATTGACACAATTTAAAAACTCATTTAATCTGAAGAATATTAATTTAAATTTCAAACTGTACATTTGGTCAGTGAATGTCCCAGAAAAACAATGAAAACGCTTACCTGAAATCTTCACTTTATGATCTCAACATTATCAGCAAGTTTCCCGCGGTCTTAAGCATACTCAAGCTTTAAAACCCTATTCACATAATCCCCCACAGCAAATTGTATTTACATCTGTTAATATAAATAGAGAAACAGCAGGACAAGGAGGGTCCTGTACATGGGGTTGATGAGGTTAGCATTTTGACATGTAAAAGTGGCGCCCCTTAGTGAGGCCTGTTATTGATATATAAAAAGGAGGCAGCCATTAAGGCTCACTCACGATTCTGCCATCTAACATTTTGAACTGGATCTCAACAGAAGTGAGATTGTAATATGCGCATTTCTTTTCAATCAATTTATAACAATCAGAAATATGTTCGTCACAAATCCTTATTATGAGAAAGATAGGAAAATGGAAAATTTGGAGAGGCAAAATTTCTCAGAATAGGGATTTGTGACAGGCAGATTTCCAATCCTGGCTAAGAGACTTCTCTTCACCCTTCTGCGTTATGCAGACACCTGTCAGATGTTTCTGAAAGCAGACAACACGGACTGAATGCTTGAATTCAATAGTAATTTCAGTAACAGCTACAGTATATGAATGTAATAATTAATAATTTCAGTAATATGTGATTTTATGTTATAGTTATTCCAGTAATAAATTATTGAAAATAAAGATTACAATACTGAATGGTTGCATTATACAGGGTTTTAGCCAGAAATCAAAAGTACAGTCTCCAAAATTGTCATTTGATTCACTTTTCAAATAACTAGGTGTTCAATCTCCTGCATGTTATAAAAGTTTCTTTAAACAGGGTGTCCAAATGAGCCAATTGTTCACTTCAGGGTGTCCATTTGGACGGGTGGACAGGTGTCTGCCTAAGCCCTTGGTTACATATAACAATTCCAGTAATGACATTTGAATGATGAAATAAAATGAGGATTTCAGTTTATACAAGTAATAAGTGTGAATAAAACAATTATCTCAGTTCTAATGTGTGAAATATTTTGGTTTAGTTTTATTAGATCTGCTAGAGCATATTGTAAAGATAACGTTGGCATTCATGGAAAGGATGTATTTATTTTCAGTGTGTAACAACATGAGGAATCTAGAATTATTGACAGTAACAGAAGTGTGTCTGGGTAATTCAGACCTAGCAGCCATCTCAGACCTAGCGGCACGCTTGGATCCAGCAACCCTCAGGGACCCTTCAACCCCCCAGGACCCTGCAACTCTCAAGGACCCTGCGACTCACCTCATCCCACATGCTGATACAGACCAGATTTTTGCAATCACAACGAAATCCATCTTATTTGTAGACCCAAAGGAGGAATCTTGTGTAAGTGCACCTCTATTTGTTTAATTAATTATCAAACTTAATAACTGGATTTAAAATGACATTGCAGCTGAAAAGTGCACTAAATATTGTGTCTGAAAGAGGAACCATATAAAGTATGAAACCAGATTTTACCCAGTCTTAACGACATTGTGACTTTCAGTGGACTTACATAGTGCCATATGCCATAATACCAAGGCTTATTGTTGTTTTTAAATCTCTGATCATTATATATATAAATATGATTCATGTCATGATGTCACTTTCTACATTACTCTCCTGATGATGGCAAAATAAAGCGCAGAAATATTGCGTTCAAAATGAGTTTATCATTCTTCAGAGTTACACTACTCTTGTACCATATGACTCATCGTGCAAAAAATGGGGAATTTCGTTAATTTCGCGAGGTTTGAATTTCAGAATCCACGGACGCCTTATGGGTATATATATATAACATTTGAAAGGCGGTTAAAAACAGCATTAGCATGATTTACCTATGATTCCACTTCCAATTCTTGTCCTTCAAGGTTTGGCTATGTCTCCCTAGGGGTCGCCTTTTCATCAATCATCACTGGTCTGGTCACAATGCCGTTAAGACTGGGTAATGGCTGGTTTCTCATCAGTTTTCCACCGTAATTAGGCAAGGAGCATTGTGAAGTGGACAATCCGTCGTCAAATAAGTGAAATACCCTTGAGTATGACATTAAATCCCAATCAAACAAACACACAATCACATTTGCTAATTGTTTTCTTACCGTTTGAGCATTTACTGTATATATGCATAGTTTTTATGGAAATGAAGGATGGAGCAAGATATATATCTCTTTAAAAAAAACTTTTGCAGAAGGGATGGTTTGGGTATGGTTGACCAAATCCCTTTAAGTGAGTCAAATATGGGTTTTGCATCAGGTCCTTTCATTGGTGTTCTCGAGTACCGTTCAATGTTTTTAAACCAAACTTGATGTACATGTACTTCAATCCGGTTCTTAAATGATTGGGGTTTAATGCCGTACTTAGGGTTATTTCACCACCACTATAATGGTGCCTTTTGCTATTTTTACATTTCTACTGCCCATAACTAAATTTGCATATTGCAATTTTCTAGGTCAAAAACTAACTAGGGCCAGAGCCTATCTTTCAAAAAAAACATTTTAGTTAATTTTTTTATGTTTCTATTTTTTTCAAATTGCATTAAAAATTTACACAATGAGGGTTTGTAGGTCAAAGGTGAATGTATGTTTCACTTTTTTTCCGGAGCCTATCTTGAGAATGGCTCAATGTTTTTCAACTTAACTTTAAATGTACTTCATTTTATTTCATGTACATACATGCAAGTTGTGCCTTTTGCTATTTTTACGTTCATGCAGCAAATGACTTATTTACAGTTTTAAAACTTACAGGTCAAATGTTAATTTGGGCTATACTTGGTATATGGTGCCTGTCAGATTCGTATTAAGAAACCCAGCCGGGAATTGAACCCACAACTCTCTGAGTGATGCACCAAACATCAGACACTTTGATTACTGGTGGCCAGATTCATGTACAGCCAACAATTTGGTACCTCACTCTGACTGACCTGGGTTCAATTCCAGGTTTCTGAAAAATAATCTTTTTTGTTAACAAAAGTGTTCTACAAAAGCAACAAAAATGTTGATTATGTGTCTAACTCTTTGATCTGATTTGATCAAATGGTAGGCCAGAACTATTCTAATGTGTATGATGATTGGTCTGCTCAGAACCTTGAGGGACCCTTTTCAACGTTCATCCAATTATAACTGACTTGGGGTGGGCGAACTAGCTTCAAAGTTGGTCAGGCCCTCTGGCTAAGGGCAGTTTGTTTGAAGAGTGGTAATTCTGTCTTTAGTTTACTTAGCAGTTAGCACTGGAGGAAAGTTTACTTTCCAACATGTTTGAAATGCTTCACATCTTCGTTGTGCTAGTGTCAATTAATGTTGGAATACACCGTCGTCATATAAGCGAAATACCCTTAAGCATGGCGTAAAACATCAATCAATCAATCAATCAAAATTGGTCAGTGAGAGCTACCGGGTATATGCCTTGGGTTTTCTCTTAACAGGTTATAGATCATGTCTCTCTGCTGGAGGAGGGATATTTGAGGTCTGATGGAGCAATCCAAGTTATCAATGCAGTTCACCTTCCTGACCAGCAGGCTTTGTGTGTGGCTTTCTCTGACGGAAATATTATTTGCTGGAATTACACCCTTCAACAGGTCAGTCTGTCTTATCACAGTTCACCTTTTCCAGCCATGGCTGTATTTTTAATTAACACAAGTTGAAAGATTGATGCATGTTTATACCGACATGCAGGCCATTGGCACGGGTGGTTAGAGGGAGCTTCATGTTTGTTGCCCTGGTGCTCTCATCTATTGGGGAGCAGGAAGCCGATCTGTATGTGGTGTCTGTATTGTGTCCTGTTGTTATCCTGTATTTTTCCTGTCTTGTCTTTGTTTGTTGCCAGTGTTATTGAGGGTGGTTTCCGTCACCCATTAGGCTGGCATGTAGTCATATAAGGGAAATACCCTTGAGTACAACGTTAAACCCCAATCAAATAAACAAACAGCAGGCCATTGACTGTCTTATCCTCCTGAGGATGACAGAAGTCAGATTTTGGTGGTTTTTGGACAGCCGAAGTATCTAGTCACCCTATGGAGAGGCACACAAATCTCACCTGTACTACATATGTTAGCCAAACATATGTCATCTTCTTTAGCCAATAGTTTTATTCCGAGCTACTCTGCATTACAACCACGGGTGGTTGCAGGGAGCTTCATGTTGCCCTGGTGCTCTCCAAGCTAAAGGGGAACAGGAAGCCGATCTGTTTGTGGTGTCTGTATTGCGTCCTGTTTTTGTCCCGTATTTGTCCCGTCTTGTCTTTGTTTGTTGACAGTGGTGTCGAGGGTGGTTTCCTTCACCCATTGGGCTGTCACGTGGTCATATAAGTGAAATACCCTTGAGTACAATGAAAACCCTAATCAAACAAATCAAACAAACTGCATTACAACCCTTGGGGGATTAATCCATATAAATAGAAATACAGCTATGCCCCTTGGCGGATAAAATGACCAAGTTTCAAGTGAGTTAAAGCGCTGATAACATATCTTGAATGTTATACTCAAGTTTTGACCATTTGATTAGCTTTTGTAAAGCTCTATTTGCGTATATACAGAGAGTTGGTGTCTGTAGGGGTGGGTGCATATGCAATACTCTCATTGAGTAGGTCGACTACCCCGAACATATAATTTTTTTGGACAACACTTCACCCACTTTCATTATTGACTATGGTTGTCATCTTTAATTACTAGCAGAGTCTGCTTGTAACACAACATCTGATTGGTTGTGTAGAATTTCCCATGCAACCAATCAATTGCTACTTTAGCTTGAGGTTATATATGCTCGATCCATCAAGGGTTGTAACACAGAGTACATGTAGCTCAGAATAAAACTCTTGACTAGTGAAGGTGAACATATGGATACTTCAACTGAAGTGTTGACAGATGGTTATAAACAGGGTTTGCATACCTGTCATCAGATCAATGGACGCTGCCAAGTTTGACCAAAACTGTACACGTCAGCCTTGACTACTATATACATTAATCAACTAATTAAATTAATTAATTATAAAAAAACACAAATCCTTCATAAAGTTAATTCTTTCTTGCGAATACATTATTATTCACTTTTCCTTGAGTACTATTAAGTAAAAATTCTTCAAAGCAGATCAATGTAACCCAGTATTTACAGGGGTTCATAGAAGTCCAGTTTAACTACATGTACCCTAAATGGGTAGTTAAGCTTGAGAATAAACTCAATTTGAGACATCATTTGAAGGCATCATTTTTAAAAACTCAATTCAGACTCCATATCATTTAAGTTTGATAAAAATATCTGGTTGGGTATTAAAAAATGAAAAAAAATCAATATGACACTGAAAAAAATGAATTTGTTCAGTAAAAAACTCAATATTTGGATGTCTATGAAGTACTGATTTATATGGAGAGCATAACGTCATGGTAAAAAAATCTGTTATTTTCCAAGGGAGAAAATTAAGTCTCACATACATTCAAAATATGGAGGTCATCAGTTGCTGATGTATTTAACCATACTGCATGAAGTTTGGGAGGAGATTTGTAAATTGTATCGACGCTTTGAAACTATTACAAGTGTGATTTTATACCAGGGAGTGTTCTTTCTTTTTTTGTAACTCTGAGAGTTTTCTTTACCACAATTTGTTATTCCCCCTCGGCTGTGCTTAGCGTATCTGCTTAATAATCCTATTTAGATGTACCATCCACGGGTTCGAGTCTTCCTGTTGACCATCAGGTATATCAAGGGGTCCTACAATGTGGCTCCGGCAGTCGCGGGGGGTGGGGGGATTTTACGAGGTTTCCTCTCCTTTATTCACCATAATAAGGAACAGTGTAAAGGGGACAATCTATCATCATATAAAGTGAAATACCTTGAGTTTGACGTTAAACCCCAATCAAACAAACAAACAAACAATTGTGTTTTGTTCAATGCCATGAGGCATTGTGTCGACACCAATAAGTCAAGTGACAACTCTAGAATTGAAGTACGCCTGTCGTCTCTACCATTTTACAAGTAGTGAGAGAGAACAAAGTCTGTGTGAGCATTGTACTTGTGAACTTTCAGATCGAATGTGTAGGTTGTGTGGACGGAGGGTTGACCTCAATGACCTGGAGCCCAGATCAAGAAGTACTCATCTTAACAACAGGTCAGTTTAACAGCCTATAAAACTGTAGAAGACTGAGTGGTCTAGGTGGCCTGCATTTACTGCTGGAGAATCGGTGCCTAACACTGAGGGGTTCGATTCCCGGACGGGTTTCAACCTGCAAAATTTTCTGAACTGGAATCGGTTCAAACTAAGAAAGTGTTATCCCAAAATAATGAAAATACAGCCTATAAAACTGAATAGAAATTAGCTAGCTGCTCTCTTTCCTGAAAACTAGATACTGATCATGTAACGTGGATTATTGGAGGTAGCTTACTGTTGCCCTGTTGCTCTGTTGCCCTGAGAGCTAAGGGGCAACACGAAGCTGATCTGCTCTGGTACATGTATCCTTAATTTGTCTTCTGTTTTATCATTGTTTGTTACCATCAATGATCATATGAATTCCATAAAGTTATTTAAAGGACTTAGAAATGGTTGCTGGAAGACAGATTAAACATTTTTTAGTTAGAAAACATCAGGATTTCTCAGAAAACATAAATGTGTTTCCCAGGAACCATATTAAAGTCCTTAAAATAACTTTTAAAGTAGCCATATAATGGACGAAATTGGAGGTGATTTACAGTATATTTCTTGCCTTTTTTGTCTGAAGAGCCCTTCGGTCGCTCGTGGCGACACGGACAAATATTTTTTAAGGTAACAGTTTTTCAAATCTAATTTGTGTGGAAGAGACGCACACATTTAGAGGGAAAGACAACTGTTTTTCGACCTAAACTTATTTTTTTTTATTGCATATTTTCAAAGACAAACATCTGTATTGCACTTGCAATCGAGTAAGCATAGCCGTTAATTAGTTAATTTAACAGGCGGGACTGACGTCATTGTCGAAAACAGTTGTCTTTAAATACTCACAATATCCCAATCATTCACTAAGCCTATACTTGTTAATTATATTGTCTATCCCTTTAATTCTGCTACTCTTATTTAGAAGGATGATCTTTTATTTTAATTTTAATTTCATCGCTGAAAAAACTATTTGAGAGGCTACTGTTACTAAGTGGTGCTAGACATGTCATCGTTATATTGACTGTGTTTTGTTTCCAGGCCATGACTCGCTGCTACTGATGAGTCGGGAATTTGAACCAATCACACAGACTTCTTTACATCAATCTGTATTTGGAGAAGGTTAGAAACAATGTATTGACCTCATGATTCTTTTATGCAATCAGTGCTTTACACCTAGACTTATATAAACCCAGCATAACATGAAGGTGGGCGGGGAACTTTCTGTACCCTGTTCCTCACTTACCTAAGAGGTAACATTGTGACAATCTGTTTTTCTGTCTGGTACTGTAACATTTAGTTTTTTTTATGGGGAGGCTGTAACCGTACTGTGCTTGTCTTCTTTGCTACCAGGCCCCCGGCCGTGGCTTAATGGTAGCGTGTGCGCTTCCTAATCCTACTCCACTTTACCGTTCACGGGATCGAGTCCGTCTGTCGACCATCGGGTATATGAGTGAGTCACAAGATGTGCCTTTTTACGAGGTTTCCTCTCGGTTTTCCACTGTAATAAGGCAAGGAACAGTGTGAAGTGGACAATCGGTCATCATATAAGTGAAATACACTTGAGAATGACGTTA
This sequence comes from Mopalia vespertina, assembly GCA_030265115.1. Lineage (NCBI taxonomy): Eukaryota > Metazoa > Mollusca > Polyplacophora > Chitonida > Mopaliidae > Mopalia > Mopalia vespertina. Next base: position 2,161 of record JAQQZZ010035070.1, on the reverse strand, counting down.
AAACCGGGTTGTTGGAGGGAGCTTCATGTTGCCCTGGTGCTCTCCAAGCTTAAGGAGAACAGGAAATCGATCTGTTTGAGGTGTCTGTATTGTGTTCTGTTATTGTCCTGTATTTGTCCCATCTTGTCTTTGTTTGTTGCCAGTGGTTTCGAGGGTGATTTCCTTCACCCATTGTGCTGGCACGTCGTCATATAAGTGAAAAACCCTTGAGTACGATGTTACAATCTTTGCTACCATGGACATCAAGGGTTGTTTCCTTGGGCTGGCTTAGACCAGTAATATCATATCTGAAGTACATTTAATCCAAACCCATCTAGATAACATTGATTTCTTACCCCTATCAAACAAGCAAATCCAACTGTGATCAATGAAGATACAACAAACGATGTTTGTCAATTCTTAAACCCTACATAATATGCAGGACAAATAGTCCGTGTAAGTTGTAGCATTTCATTAGTTGAACTGCTTCAATAAACAGAAGGGCCCACGGCCGTGGCTTAGTGGTAGCGTGTGCATTTACTAATCCTACTCCAATTTACCACTCACAGGATCGAGTCCGTCTGTCGATCATCAGGTATATGAGCGAGTCACACGATGTGGCTCCGGCAATCAGGAACAGTGTGATGTGGACAATCAGTCGTCATATAAGTGAAGTACCCTTGAGTACGACTTAAAAGGCCAATCAAACAAACAAACAAATCAGTAAACAGAAAGTGACCAATCAGAGTGTAGGAAAGCTGTATCCCACACATGTGATATGAAGCCAATATCACATTGCTTTATTACACTGAAATTTACTCATTTATGGTCTAAAGGACTAAGTTCCCATGTGAATCCAAAGGCGATAACGTTCTGAGGGTGTTCATTTTATTTATTGGAAGGAACTACAGGTTAAAACTCAGGATTTACAAGTTACCGAGTTCTTTTGAATGAAGTTTACTTATTCTTTTCCATGAATGAACAATTGTTTTCATAAATAATGATTGAATAAACATAATTACAATTTACTATGACAATTTCTTATCATTTCCCAAGCAATGAATGGGTATACAGATACTAGCATGCTGCCACATTGGTAAGGCTGCTAATGTGTTAAGATGATGAAGTCACTCAATGTGTGACCAGGTGTATGATGAAGTCACTCAATGTGTGACCAGGTGTATGTTGATTATAATGCTGTTACTTTTAGCTGCCTTCGTGGATGTCGGATGGGGGAAGAAAGAGACACAGTTCCATGGCTCCTTGGGAAAAGAGGCTGCAAAAACTATAATCCAGGTACAATACTGCACTATTATGATGTAAATCAATGCCTTCTGCCGATACATTCTCACAAATATTCACCAGCAGTTGTTACCAGCGGTGGTTACCAGCAGTGGTTACCAGCAGTTGTTACCAGCAGTTGTTACCAGCGGTGGTTACCAGCTCTGGTTACCAGCAGTTGTTACCAGTGGTGGCTACCAGCAGTTGTTATCAGCGGTAGTTACCAGCAGTTGTTACCAGTGGTGGCTACCAGCAGTTGTTACCAGCAGTTGTTACCAGCAGTGGTTGCCAGTCATGGTTACCAGCCATGGTTGCCAGCTGTTGGCTGCCTTGAGGCTGCTTACCTTCACTCAGCTGGCCTTCATATGAGTACAATAACCATTAGTTTGGCATTAAACCCAAATCAAACAATCACAGTTTTACATTTTTTGTCTACTGTCTTGTCCGATTTTGGCTTGGTATGTGTTGTCCTTACACCCCTGTAGATGAAAACCCTGTCCCTCTATTAAAAGTTATACACAACTATCACCTTTATATAAACAAATTGAGATCCATCATTGTGTTAAAAAAGTAGTGGATTTTACAGCACTGGCCTGATTGGCTGTCAACCTTTGCTCTGTGATTTTACAGCACTGGCCTGATTGGCTATCAACCTTTGCTCTGTGATTTTACAGCACTGGCCTGATTGGCTGTCAACCTTTGCTCTGTGATTTTACAGCACTGGCCTGATTGGCTGTAAACCTTTGCTCTGTGATTTTACAGCACTGGCCTGATTGGCTGTAAACCTTTGCTCTGTGATATTACAGCACTGGCCTGATTGGCTGTCAACCTTTGCTCTGTGATTTTACAGCACTGGCCTGATTGGCTGTCAACCTTTGCTCTGTGATTTTACAGCACTGGC
>JAQQZZ010035059.1:0-10591 GCA_030265115.1 Mopalia vespertina | reverse complement strand
CGTGGGTGCCGCCTATTACATGATAACGTTGAACCCTTCCTTATTATGTACTAATAAATACTACCTGAGATACGCATTACATACTACTTAGGTATATGGATTGCAGATATCCAGATTTTTTTTTTCTCTCTGCAAAATTGCCATATTTCAAAGGTTATCCGATTTCATTTATCAGAATGGTTATTTCCGATATGGTCAATGGCAGATATACATGCAGGTGGTAGTATTGTCTACAAGACATTTGGCATGCTTATTTCTTAAATTAGCAGCAACGGTAACCTAAGATATAACCCCAGCCTGTCAAATCTACGTGGGTTTAAATAATTATATCATTGTTTCCCTAACTAAAAGGGTCATACATGAATACAAATTTCCATGATATTTCCCTGAGATCCGAAGACTTTAATTCATCCAGATGGGGGTAATCGGAAGGTCCATATATGACCTCTGGGAAACTAGAGACAACCAAATCCAGAAATTGTGATACACGTCTGGTAGTAGGATAAAGCTGGTTAATAAATAAAGTGCTACAAGTTTATTTCAATTTATGTTCTTTGTTTGAGGTCAATGAACTGTCACTAATTCACAGTTAAACCCAAATCCAAGTTGAGTCACAGAAAAACTAGGTGTCAAAATGGGCACTCTGGGTGAATTACAAACCCTAATTTGCTTAACAAACTTATCGTATCCATACGATGTAGCTTTGATTTAGATACCATCTATGTAACCAGAAATTATATATCCCATTTGACGCAAAGTAGGTAAAACAGGTTTCAGGAGAATAAAGCCAACCCATTGTGTAAACAAGGGTATGTATATCAGATATCCCCCCACTCGTATTCATTTGGTGACATTTAACTACAGGCACAGAGTAATATGCGACTTTGAGACGTATACATGCCATACAAATAAAGTATTTGTCAATAGTACTGATTACCTCTTTATTTAAATTTGTCGGGTTTAAAGTCAACCTGTGAGACCCATCAACTTCTCGAGACAAGGTGTGTCATGACGTGAAACTATTCCACACCTTGTCACACTTGGGCCATATTTGTAGTCAAACAAGGAGGAGTTATCCCTCAAAGTTCGAGTAATCGGCAATGTACAGTAGCCTGTAACCATGTAGCCTTATATTACTCTGCAATAGGTCCAAACATTGAAATACATTAAAATCCCATTAAAAACAAAGTACGGACAATTTTCATCATGCCACTATAACAAGCAACCAAGAAGACGCATAATTAGGGCCAGTGATGGAAAAGAATATTGTCTTTCTCTGCTGTTTACCATGATATTTCTGCAGAGGCGTTACATTGTTTGAAAAGTGGCTGATGTATTTGATTGGCTTCTTCGTTTGTTTCAATTTGCTTTGGTCTTTTTCTGACCGCCGCAACGGGGTAAGTGTGGCAAGGCTTATGAGAGAACTTCGTGGAGACGTCAGACTTGCCTGGGGAAGATGAGGATGAGTAAATATACTAGATATGTATTCACTTTGTTCATGCTAGCTAACAATGAGCACCCCTGTTAAAAGCAATCATTTAATCTCGTTGTGAATGGTTTAACATTCTGCTTTCGAAAAAGTAGGGCACTTTCCCGCATGTAACTGTCTAAGCAAATGGCTCTTTATAACTCCATGTTCTCATAAAAAAACAGTACCTTTTTCGTAACATTATTTACGCCGATGTTTCCTGAACAATACCCTCATACAGCCAATTTATCACGTGGTGCACAGTGGTTTCATGACCTCAATAAGTAACTTATTTTTCGCCATTTTCGGCAATTACCGAAGATAACAAGCACAGTTTATCGCCCTGTCGAAACCTTCCTCGGTAACTCGGAAGAGGAGCGGGTCATTTCGGATGGCAATCACGGAAAGTATCTCGCGTGGAATATGCCTGAGTTATCCATGGATGTGTTTATTGTTTATGTCTGAAGGCCAGCTCTGTGTTGGTATGATGACGTCATTGGAGCTACATTTTTATTCAATAACATACAGAGAACAACATTTGCAACAAGTCATACATATAAAAGGCAAATCGTTTTGTTCAAATGTGATTTTACCCAAGAAACGGGCGTCTTTGGCGTTTCTTTAGCCGTCCGCGGAGTAGTTTGGTTCATTTTCACGCATGGGCATAGAATATCCGTCGGCTAACATTACGCTATTCCTTGCATTCCCTTCCCGAGAAAAATGTGCTGACTTGATTTGATTTATTTTAATCAAATTCAAGCCCGAGGACCCACTTACAGGACAGATAACAATGATAACAAAGATAAATTAGTGCAATAAATTGAAAGATAAAAGTACATATAATGTATATACATATAAATGATAATCTGATGACAGCTAATAAAACAGTGAGGGGAAAAAACAGTTGCGCATCAGGCGTTTAAATACATTAAAAAATTATTTTCCTGATTTGATTTTTAAAACTGTCGTATGTGGTAAAAATATCAACATCGTGCTCGTTAAAAATATGATTGTATACATTTTGTGTAGATGGCAAAAAGCTGCTTTGCCGAACATTTATTCTACATAAATCAGGGTTAAAGATAATTTGCCTTCGTAATGTACGTTTAGGTACATTAATTGTGATTTAACTAGTTATATAAAAACAGGTGATAGTACCATGTAAACATTAATGCAGGTTTAAAAGTTTAAGGTATTTCCGTCTGCTAAAGTCGCTAAATTAAAACAACTTAGGTGAGTGGCATAGTTGTGAGAAAAATAGTCAATATTTGATTTGTTACACAAGTATCTGATAAAGTTCTTTTGTACACTTTCTATTTGTTCAATATATGTCTTTTGCCTGGGTGCCCAAACAGGCGAACAATATTCTAGAATACTTCTGACCATTGAACAATATAAAGATTTCAAGCTTTTAGTGGAGTTAAATCCTTTACAGTTTATTTTAATAAAGCCCAACATTTGCAGCGCTTTGTTCTTTACCTTAGATACATGTAAATCATAATTCATTGAACATTGTAAATATATCCCAAGATCTTTACTTTGTGTCTTTCTCGCAATTGTCGATTTGTTTAAAGAATAATAAAAATCATTTTTTTAAATTTTGTTGGTTAACGATAAAATAAAACATTTATTTACATTTAGGACCAGTTTCCACTGTTCACACCATTTTAAAAATCTTTTCAAATCTCTTTGGAAATCAACAACATCAGATTGAGATAAAATTGGCCGAAATATTTTGGCATCATCTGCATAGAGTAGACAATGTGAAGTTTCAAATATCGTAGGCAGATCATTGATGAACAAAATAAAGAATAGGGGCCCAATAAGGACCCTTGAGGTACGCCAGATGGTCCAGATGAGATGCGACACCAATTGGATTTATGACCATTTATTACTACAAGTTGAGATCGATGTTTCAAATATGAGTGGCGCCAGTTAATGAATTTTCCGTTTATTCCAAATGATTTGAGTTTTTCTAATAATAAAAGATGAGGAACTTTATCAAAAGCATTAGTGAAATCGGTGTAAACAGTGTCTATCTGTTGCTTGGCATTAAAAACAAATTAAATTGGTAGTTGTTGACCTTTTACATACGAATCCATGAATACGAATTGGATATTTGAGACGTAATTTGGTCATTTGTATGTGTATTTACACGTTATGCCCTGTGAGAGAATTCTGACCTTCTTAACTGTTGGTTTTCGCTCCAATAAATGATATTTACCGTGCAAACCTATCACTAGTTAAACATACACAGGACAACAACACAGTAAGGTAAACGTTCGATGAGATTTTATTGAAACATTTTTGTTCAATCAAACTGCAAATCGCTTCTAGCTATATCAAAATATCAAACCATAACATGGCGTAATTCTCAGCTGTGTCGTGAAGATAATGGCGACACATATTATGAGATATCTCAGTTAGTGAAACCTTACACCCTTTTCATCTTCATTGATAAATATATTCAACAGATATTTTCCAAAACATAAAACACTATGCCACTGCCTTCTTTCGTGAAATGTCGAAGCATACGACGTGTTGTCTTGCAAAAAATTGTTGTGTTTACGGCGCAAATTAGCGTATTTTCAATCTGAATTGAACTTTTAATGGGACTACATCAAAGACTAGCAGTTATACTGGATAACATTTGATTTACACCGTCGATGTCTTACCTCCTTGATATTATTAGTTATTGACGTTTTTCGAAGGGTGTACGGACATTTATGACCGTCATCGTACGCCCTGAGCCGCAGGGTACACTATGAGAAAAACGTCTATAATGAATTTATTATCCGCCAAACCAAATTATATGCAATTTTATTCACTAACTTTGAGTCAACCAACAATGGATTTCAAAAGTAAGTTTTATTAAATAAACAAAATAAAATTTGAAGCGGAGGAGGCCATGTTTGTTTTTATATTACCCGTGAACTTTTGTGACATTTACAATCTCCCGGAGTGTACGACAACGAATTTGGTTGACGGATAATATGGAGTATTGTCGGCTTGGTCATAGACTAGGAACATGTTTGGTAGTGATATTCGGTAAATCACAGCAAATTGTACGGCCGTAGTTATAACTGCATAAGTACACCAAGACCATGTAACGATGTCGTACAGCTGAGGCTGGATTCAACTCTCTTTAAAGTTAATACCATATTTAATTATTTTTAATACAAAAAACTGGAACCATTCTAGGCTAACCCACATCACACATTTGTAAACAGTTGTATTTTCCTGCCCGTTGTTGTGTAGGTTAATCTCAAAGTTGCATCCTGCGTTAAACAGTTAGATTATACTTGCTAATTCTAAAATTAATGAATCGATCATTAAAACACACAGCGAGTTATTGTGCCTGCTGCCGAAATGTAAACCTTTCACCGAGGAAGGCCGACAAAAATGTAGGCTGAGGTTGTTGTCGAATTTGTCCCTTCTCACTTACTAAAACCCATATAGACATAAAGCGCGACGGTTTATTTTGAGATAAATAAGAACTCTTGCACCGAACCGTTGTGTAAAGAATAGCCATCTCGATGGTTGCTGGTAAGGAGCTTAACGAAATAATCTGTGTTGTTTACATATTCGCCTTTCTAAACAATGATACATGTTTATGAAGGGCAACGCCAGCACGCAAAGTCCTTCACGGTCTACTTCGTAAACAATAAAAATTAGGATGTGATAACATTATACTTAATAAATTTGCCGTCAAAACAGAAACAGAAACCTGACAAGACACCTACCGTATTTCGTTTGCATGCATTCCAGGTTACGATGTCAACGTTCGTTGACTGCTTAGTAATAGTTCACTGACACACATGCACCGGTTTGTCTAGTTTTACAAGTTAACACGACACAGCTTGTGTAGCCTGCGTTGGAGGTTTGTATGTGCGTCTGTTTGTATGGTAAATCATTAAAAGAGTGTCTTTCACAACCAACCTACTTTATTTAATACTCCAACAGTAGTTCCAATTTATCAAAGCTATTTATGCATATTAGGAAATTATGATTGATTGATTGGAGTTTTAAGCCGTTCTCAACGGAAGTTCACTTATATGACGGGAAATGTATTCCCATCAATAAGTGGATACATCCGTCATGTAAGCTTTGTCGTCAATTCATATGATATGTTTACGGTTATTGTTCGGCTTAGGTTCAGTGTTAACTTTAGAGTTAGTTAGTTCTAATGTGCATTGCAAAATCAATTAGAAGTACATGTATTTAATTATTTAAAAAAATCTTCATGATGATAATCGTTTTAGGCGTTAACGTATGAACGTTCTAATCGTGGCCTACTTCGATGTATAACGCAAACTGGTTTGAGTCAACTTGTCGACCACCAGGTACATGTATATGAGAGTCCCACGACGCGGCTCTGGCAATCTAAGGGGTGGTTTTTACGAGGTTTCGTTTTGATTTTCCACCGTATTTAAACAAGTGACAGTGTGAAATGGACAATCCATCGTCATATAAGTGAAATAGAATTAAGACCGACGTTAAACCCCAATCACACAAATATGTTTTTTTAGTACTATATGAGGCATTCTTCTTATCTACATATCTGGAAGTCAGCCGTTGTTGCCTTGCGATATCCGTCTTACGTAAAACGTACACTCATGTGATTTCACATGTGATTTATGAGAATATAACTGAAGACTTTCAAAACATGCATGTTTACTATCCAAACATACCTGTTTACTTCTTACTTATTACTTGTTTATGCTGACCGGAATTTCAATTGGTGATTGTTTCAAAGTACTACTGGAGGCTTTTCTGTAACAAAGGAAACGCAACACAAAGTCATTATAGCATATCCACTTTGAGGGAACCAGAGTGTTAAAAGGGGAAATCCTGCATGTCTCGTGTTTGGTAAGTTGTGGTCATTTGTGGTATTGAATAAAACTAATTGTGTTAAATTATAACAAACACGCATGTTTCAGCTAATAGATATCAAACTTATTAATATCTTCTCGCTAGGGGTGATAGTGTCTAAAATCGAAATTGTACTGTAGGCGTATGGGGATTTTACATCGACTTTTTCCCCATACGCCTACGTCATCAAGTGTCTGGCCAACCAAATGCGTTATATTTTTCACTTTTGTAAATCGACTTTTATCGATTTATTAAATATCTTCAAAACAACTGTCGAAAGAACGTTATTAAAACATGTTTTTTTCTTTCACCAACTGGTCTGAAATTCTGTCACATGAGGTATATTAAAACTACCATCAATAGAAACATCAGGTTACCACGACTTATATTACCTACATTGAGGACTTTGTATCACTCTACATTGAATGCAGCGCTTGTACTTTTTAACATATAACCATTCTACCAAGTAAACACAAGTAAAACACACGTGTTACATATTTCAGATGACATTGCGGCCATTACCCTGATGAACTCTGTTTAATTACGTGTGACTAAAACAGTGGATGGCCTTAGGCAATGTATTTTGTATATTTAAAAACTTGCTACTGGCAGGCAGATAACCTTAGTCCTGGCTACATCTTTGGAGGTCAAGGTTGTTGATGATTTGTTTGCGAACACAGTGAATAGTCACACTTTATCGCTGAATCTACGACAGTAAAGTCTGCAAGGAAATCCACGGTGAGTATAAACAATATATATAACGAAACTGTAGGAATTCAGAAAACTATCCCCAGCTGCAACACTTCCCACCCACAATGTACACCAGTGATGGCTGGGGTAAATATCTTTTAAACGATTGACGGACCCATGGCGTATAGATTAGCATGTCTGCCTAATAATCCTTCTTCGGTGTACCGTCCACGGGTTCGTCGGTCGACCATAAGGCAGTGTGTCACACGATGTGGCACCGTCAATCGTGGGGCTCGTTTTATCAAGGTTTTCCACCTCACTTAAGCTAGATGTAGGTACCGTAGTTATAAAGCGTATGCTAAACTGACTGTACAGGTTTATCAAAATCTGTTTTGTGGATTGTGCTTTTTTATCCCAACTACTTCGAAAGTTAACCTGTTAAAACGAAAAAAAAAAAACGGGGAAAAAACCGGCAGTGGATTGACGTTAAGTTTTCATTTTAGAGATCCTTATTCTAACTGCTTATATATAATCCAAAAATTATTCTAGCAACCAACTATCTTTATTATTCTATTACCATGTCTCTTTGTTGGTTTACAACCATCTGGTGCTATGTAAGTCACATTGTCAAAATCTGTGTCGCCGACAAAGGATCATAGGAATCAGGTGAAGACTAACTAGCAAACTGAGATGGCTAACACAGCTGATCTAATTTGAACAAGGGGCTGTGTGAAACGCACACTCCGTCGTCATATAAGTGAGTAAGAGGTTAAACCCCCTATCAAACAAACAAACAAATGTAAATAGACCAGCCGGGAATTCCTCCAAAGGCTCTAGCAGGGGGTCCCCGTTTTCGACGTAAAAACATGGTAAAACGGGTGTTTTCGAACGGAAAAAGACTTTCCTGAAACGGTTGTTCACAAAAGAATCTGTTGGGGTGGGAATTTACCTTTTTGTAGACTATCAACGCCGAGGGTACATAGCTGTTTCGTCAATAAAGCGTGACACTGCATTGACGATACCTGGATCTAAATTTAATCGATTGATCAGAGGTTGGCGACAGCTTACTTTCCCATGGTTCTCTGTAAGATGATGGGCAACTGGGATACGAGTTGTTGCAGTGCCTCGACCTCCGTAATTTGATACGTCTTGGTTCCTTTTATCCGCCGTTTCGTGCCTATCAAACAGAAGGCGCGTCATCTAACCCGCCTCTCTGGCAACATAATCTCGTCATGAGAGGCAATTAATGTTTGGGGTTTCGGTTTTGTTTAGGTATATAGTTGCAATAAATGTAAGATCTTTTGCCAAGTATAGGGTTAGGAGTAAGAAAGACCACTCATTTCTTACTTAAACTTATTATTTGTATTGCATATTTTTCGAAGACAACCATCTGTATTGCACTTGCAATCAAATAAGCATAGCCGTTAATTAGTTAATTTAAAAGGCGGAACTGACGTCATTGTTAGAAAACACGGTAGTTATTTCCTCTAGTCGTGACTGTCTCCCTATTGCATGCACTGGGGGATGCATTCATATAAAACCGAAAGTTAGTGTTCCGTCCCCAAGCAAAACAACTACAACAAATAACCGCATGTACATATATATCCACCTGGTACTAAAAACAAGATTTTTTAAAATCTGAACTGAAAACATGCTAAACTTATGCGTTACTCAAAGAGCTATTTTGGTATGTATACAATAGATTAACATTGCAGATGATTACTAATGCATCCATATGCAAACGGACACACTGGTGACCGATCGTGTTTTCGAACAATGACGTCAGTTCCGCTTTTAAATTAACTAATTATCGGCTGTGCAATACCAATGTTTCTCTTTGAAAATATGCAATAAAAATAATAAATTCAAGTCGAAAATCAGTGGACTTTCCCTTTAATTTAGTTATCCAGTGAGCCTAGTGCAGTCAATGACAAGAGGTAAGAGATAAATGAGAATATCTCAGCTGCCATTTTTTTTGCAATATGCTGAGGTGTAGTTCTAGTTGTGAATGAAGCTACATGTGTATTACACGGAACTATCGGACAGAATATAATTACGAATTTGACCCTATTGTTAAATCAAACTTAAACGGAATTAATATCCAATCTTTAAATGTCTATTTGTTACACTTAAGATTTTGGTACATAACACATTGCCTACTTATCGAAAAGGTTTCATGGTAGAAACTTCCACTTTGAAGTATTTTAAAGGGTTAAATGTGGACAAAAAAAAAAGTTTTTACATTCGGCTAGATATAACAAATGCTTTTCAGCAGATATATGTTGACTATTTTTACGATTTCCTAAAAGGTCTGGTAAACAAAAAAACCCACTGAAATCGATCTTAACTGAATGTCGAAACAAAGAGGCACCATTTTGTCCAAGGGTTACAGGCCTGCCAGTGTGTCCTATGTCCTAGAAGGCTTTACTATATTTACAAAAAATCTTTTATATCCTATATTTTTGGCAATATGTTATAATATAATTGAAGAAAATTTGTGTTATGGTACCGGATGACCCAATCCATTTCCGGAGCAGGACTTGCAAACTGTAATGCATATCTCTATGAAACTAGGTACGCCCATTCACTATCAACTGTAGTTTACTGTTGCGGATTATCTTCAAATTGCCCTGGTGCTCTTACAGCTAAGGGACAACAGGAAGTCGATATGTCCTGTGATTGACTTATATCGTGTCATTGTGTGTTGGCAGTTGGCTGGCACACCATCATGTGAGTGAAATAACCTCAATTATGTTGCATAAAAAATGTATCTTGGCGTTTAACGTTGAAGTCCGACGGGGCCCTCGGCCGTGGCTTAGTGGTTAGCCTATGCACTAAATACCAATCCTTATCCGATGTACCGTACTCGGGATCGAGCCCGTCTGTCAACAATCAGGTAATATGAATGAGTCACACGATGTGGCTCAGCCAATCGCAGGGGTTGTTTTTACGACGATTCCTACCGAAACCATGCGAGGAACAGTGGGAAGTAGACAATCTGTCGCCATAGCCTATGAGTAAAATACCCTTGAGTACGACGTTAAACCTCAATTAAGCACACAAACAAACAAACCGAAAAGCTGACGTCACTGTCAAATTTGAAACTAGTTGGCTCTCCGTTATGACGAGTTAGGGAACCACAATAACACTTGACAAATTGCTGGTATGCCCTTTTGCCTTCGGCTGGATTAGACTCATTCATTAGTTACCTGTACTAATACACAACATGTTAGACTGCCTAATACTATTCCACGGTTCAATCTAAGTTTAGGTTCTGTAGCTCCCATCACCCCCAATTCATTGCTACAAGTATCCATGGAAACATACCCGTTCCCTCTCACACATAGACAGTCTTTGTCAAGTGATATTGGTACAACCAAAGTATGCCTGGCTATTTGCGTTCAGTGCTACACAATTTCCAGTCAATGACTTATTGGTACTGTCTGTCCTTGTCCTGCTGCTATACAAACTAAGGTTTGTTTGTTTGTTTGTTTGTTTGATTGGGGTTTAACGTCGTACTCAAGGGTATTTCACTTATATGACCACGGATTGTCCACTTCA
>JAQQZZ010035048.1:0-10591 GCA_030265115.1 Mopalia vespertina | reverse complement strand
CTCGATTAGAAAATTAGAGAGCATAATTCAACACAAGAAATGATGCCCGTTTTACATATATGCATTTTATTGCAGAGCGGAGTATCGCTTTAAATTATCTCTGCAGAGGAAATTCATTTCACCAGTCTACCCAATTGATCCCTTAAAATGACCTGTTCTGTTATGAAAATATACCTAGATAGGTGGGCAGGGGGCATCAGGGCGTGGCTCAGGGCCCTTCTGGAACAGCCAATTACATGGTGGGCTCACAACTGTATGGTTGTTATATGGCAGAGCGTTATTCACACTGTCTGTCTACGTAGATTTGTCTTCACAAAGTTTGAGATTTTTATTTCGATGGTAATAATAATTTCGTCTTTAATGGTCAACTGTTTATGAAGTATTAGCAGCTTAATGATAATTAGTTTTCTGGTTGATTTATGGTACCATAACTGTGTATTATATTAGTTATTGAACAGTACTTACTTTTCTTAAGCAAATGAACCACTATGTCCTTTTAAAATTTGTAACTTGTAAGTGCTTTGGTTTTGTTTTGAAGTAGATTTTGTTCACAACTGTTGATCATGAAAACAACACGAAAATCCACACAATTAGTGAAAGTGATGATTTTCTTTCTCAGCTGTGGTCTTATATTTTAAATGTGTTGCCAGTGACTCAATGAATTAGTATAATGGTTTGTACAGCGTATGTAAATTTTTTTTTTTTCCCAGGTGACACACTGACTAGTAATACAAAGACAACAAGATCTGACTCATCAGTGGAGGAAGGCCCAGATTTAAAGGTCACACGTCACCCAAGGTCATTCAGTCCACTAGCAACCCCTATATTGGACCAAGAGGAGAAGTATGGTCAATTGTATGGATACCAGATGGAGTCTGTTAAATCAGTATGGATTCCACCAACAGAAATGGCTGACCAACCTCTACAATTTAAACCAAAATGTGAGACACCCTCTGGTGCAGATCTTAACCCACAAGCAACACCCACAGTGGAACAAATAATCTCTGAAAAGTTGATTACCTCAGAATGTTTAGAATTAAAGCCAAACTTTCAAAATAATTTCCAAACACAGCACAGCTGTCATACAGACCCCAAACTGGTTACAAGGCTAACTGATAGGTGCTCAGCTGAGGTTAGGCCCTTTACAAATACTCAGGATTTAAGGACTTCAACAAATCAGACGAAATTATGTGGGAATCTTGTTGCAGAATATGGGGGGTATTCTAGTGACTCTGAAGACAGTGAGGCCATCACTCCAACTTAACTGATTGCTAGAATTCACCTTCATTTACCAAATTGAAGAGTTCACTTCCTCCTTCAGATGTGCATGTCCCTGTTGATAGGAGTGATGGGTTCCTGCCAATGGCACTGAAAAGTCACATTTGATGACTTCTGATTGATGTCCAGACAATAGCAAGTTCTTGTTGTCCGTGAAAGGTCATGTTTGATGGCAGTGAAATGTCACGGTTGATGACAGTGAAAGGTCACGTTTGATGACAGTGAAAGGTCATGGTTGATGACAATGAAATGTCATGGTTGATGACAGTGAAATGTAACGGTTGATGACAGTGAAATGTCATGGTTGATGACAGTGAAATGTCATGGTTGATGACAGTGAAAGGTCACGGTTGATGACAGTGAAATGTCATGGTTGATGACAGTGAAATGTCATGGTTGATGACAATGAAAGGTTACGGCAGCTGACAGTTAAAGGTCATAAATGATGAGTTTTGATCGATGTCCAGACAATAGCAAGTTATTTTTGATGGCAGTGCAAGGTCATGTTTGATGGTAGGGAAAGGTCACAGTTGATAGCATTGTGAGATCACACTTTTTGGCAGTAAAAGGTTGTGATTGATGGCAGTGAAAAGTCACGGTTGATGACAGTGAAAGGTCATGGTTGGTGACAGTGAAGGTCATGGTTGATGACAGTGCAAGGTCATGGTTGATGACATTGAAAGGTCATGGTCGATGGCAGTGATAGGTCATGGGGATGACCGTGAAAGCTCATGGTGGACGACAGTGAAAGGTCATGGTCGGTGACAGTGAAGGTCATGGTTGATGACAGTGAAAGGTCATGCCTGATGGCAGTGAAAGGTCACGGTTGATGGCAATGAAAGGTCACCGTTGATGACTTCTGGTTGATGTCCAGTCAATAGCAAGTTCTTGTTGGCAGTGAAAGGTCATGTTTGGTGACAGTGAAAGGTCACGTTTGATGACAGTGAAAGGTCATGGTTGATGACAGTGAAAGGTCATGGTTGATGGCAGTGAAAGGTCATGCTTGATGGCAGTGAAAGGTCATGGTTGATGACAATGAAAGGTCACGGTTGATGACAGTGAAAGGTCATGGTTGATGACAGTGAAAGGTCATGGTTGATGACAATGAAAGGTCATGGTTGATGACAGTGAACGGTCATGGTTGATGACAGTGAAAGGTCATGGTTGATGACAGTGAAAGGTCATGGTTGATGACAGTGAAAGGTCACGGTTGATGACAGCAAAAGGTCACGGTTGACGACCGTGAAAGGTCACGGTTGATGACAGTTAAAGGTCATGGTTGATGACAGTGAAAGGTCACGGTTGATGACAGTGATAGGTCATGGGGATGACAGTGAAAGGTCATGGTGGATGACAGTGAAAGGTCATGGTCAATGACAGTGAAAGGTCTGATTGCAGCGATGTGTACTTGTTGGCAGTGCTGGCAAAGCAGTGGTGTCAGAACTGATGTTTCCCTGTTTATGCCATTTTATAGCAGTGGTACATGTACTATGGCAGTGTTGTGATGATGGTCACTGTTGATGTTAGTGGTGAGTCACTGTTGATGTCAGTGGTGAGTCCCTGTTGATGTTGGTGGTGAGTCCCAGTAGACATTAGTGGGTTTCCTGCTGATTGAACTTAGTGGCGACTCCCTGCTGATGTTGGTGGCGAGTCCCTGTTAATGTTGGTGGTGAGTCCCTTTTGATGTTTAGTGGTGAGTCCCAGTAGACATTAGTGGGGTCCCTGCTGATTGAACTTAGTGGCGACTCCCTGCTGATGTTAATGGCGAGCCCCAGTTGATGTTAGTGGTGTCCCGGTAGATATTAGTGGTGAGTCCTTGTTGATGTTAGTGGGGAGTCCCAGTAGATATTAGTGGGGTCCCTGCTGAAGGAACTTAGTGGTGAGTCTTTGTTGATGTTAGTGGTGAGTAACTGCTGATGAAACTTAGAGGTGAGTTCATGTTGATGGAGGTGGTGAGTCCCTGTTGATTGCAGTGGTGTGTTATCTCACTGCTGATTGCAATATTGTGTTATCTCACTTTTGATGACAATGATGTATTATCTCACTGTTGATGGCAGTTATAGTTTTCTGCTGTTAGTAGTGTTCTAACATTCAAGCATTTTTAGTACTATGTATGTATACCATGTGACTTTATTTTTACAGTTTCTGTTCAATTCAGCATACAGTTTTGTATCTTAAAAACAACTTACAACTTTTAACAATAAATAATTCTATTACATATTATAATATAGCAGAAATTATTTTATGAGTGTAAATCAGGATTCATTGATGTGAACTATTGATTTATGTACAGAGATTTCCCAGGCCTTGTGGACATTAATACTTAATATGAACCTTTTTGGAATAATTCTTGCTGCACCTTTACTGGTAGTAGGCCTATCTTGCAATAGTCCATTATGTGCACAGGATATGAACTGAAGAACAGCGAACCATAAGGGACATTGCTATGAACCTGGTTGGCTGGCCTACAAGCAGGCTAGATGGATGTCATCCTTCTACCTCTCAGTCAATAATTGGCGTGAGGGTATTGCCCGAGTCACCCCTGTCCACATGTCTGTAGGTGTATCTCATTATTATCACTATAGCTAGATATTGAAACAACTAATATGGAATTTTGATTCACTACAATGAGTTTGTGAAGCTTATTGGCATATTTTAAAATTTAAAAAATAAATTTATTGATGATACATACGTTGAAACTTGTATTTGTAATGTTGATGATACAAACATTTACAAAATAATTTTGAAAGATAAGTGCTTTAGTTTAATTATCTCCTATACAATGTATTTAAAAGATGAGATTCGGAGGATACCTGTTGTGAGAGTGTAGACACTGTACTGGCAGATAAATTTGGGTGTCCATTCCATTCCATTATATCGATATAATAGCTGTAAACCAAATTGATTTTAAATGATGAGATGCAGTTACATTCTCTGTTTAATCTGGGATTACTATATACATATATAGTAATCCCAGGTTTAATAGAGCTATACACGTGTCGTTATGTTCAACCTTTTTTTTTCTGACTGATTTTGTAAAAAAAAAACATAATTATACACGATAGTGACGGTGTTGTATACGGGGCATCATGTTTTACGTTGGTTTTACCAATTGCTTACATATAAACAATTGATTCTTTGATCAGTGGTTGTCTCATTTTGTAACCATCAAGTACCATCTAGCTTTTTAACGCAGACTGGGAACTTTGGGATAAACCCGCACCATTACTGTCTTACCAGGAAGGAAGTGACGAAGGGTCTACTTTTACAAAAAACCCAGGTGTATTTATACAGCTGCAATTTGTCTTGATACGAACGCACAATTTACGCCGTTTTAGCGGATATCACTACATTTAGACATTCAAAATGCTAGGTTGTCAATACGACCAAGCGGGCTGTACTTAAGGCATGGTTCTGGTTTTAATCAAATGCTGATGCCGTCACTTATTTGTGCGTTTTCTCCGGAAACTCCCGAAGACAACAAGCATGTTTAAATTTATAGAAGCTCTGACCTACGAATATCTATGAGCGATACGTCACGGATCTTGAAGTAGCAAATGTGCTGACGTGATTAGGCCATTCCTTAGATTGTTTACACGTAAAGCCATGCAGGAGAATTCTCACCTATTGAAATGTGCATTTTCGCTTCAATAAATGGTGTTTACCGTGCAAACCCATACCTTTTTAAACGTTCATGAGACAATAAGATAAGCGGTCGATATGATCTTATTGAATAATGCTCGTTAAATCAGTTGCAAATCGTTCCTTGCTCTCAGAGTGTGGGAAGCTTAAGCAAAATATTAGAAAATAACATGGCGTAATTCTCAGCCGTGTCCTGAACAAAAGGGGGACACAGATGAGATATCTCCGTTAGAAGCCGATTTGTTTTAACGTTTTTGTAGTGTCATGTGAGTGTCCTGTATTTGTCCTGTGATGCTTTTGTTTCTGGCTTGTTGTGTAGAGGGGTGGTTTTATTCACCCATTGGGCTGGCACGCCATTATGTGAGTGAAATAACCTTAACTACGGCGCTAAACCCCAATCAAACAAACAAATAATGTACATTATGGGTATTTTGTTCATAAATACTGTTTGCAACAATAACCCGATGGTGTGTGTGTTTGCGTGCGTGTGTATGTGTGTTATATATATTTATTTTAAACATACGATCCTGCTTAATTCTTCCTTCTTCCAATTTTAGAAATCTATTTGTTGACGGTTAATGGTTATCTCATGAAGTTTTAAATGTTCTTTTCAATGGCTATGAAAGCTATTTTAACGGATTTACCAGAGGAATTTTACAAATCAATCAAAGGGTAACCCAGTGTATTTTTAATTGCTTTGTGATGGCATTTCAATAGCTAAAGTATTAATGATCAGATATTTTATTCCACGAACTAAAACTACTTATTGATATATCAGCGTCTTAAATGTAGCAGTCCTCTGGTTTCAGATATACACGTGGCATAACTTCGGTTTTGGAGGAATCACTAACGATAGATGAGGCAGTTAACCTCGCCAGACAGATGTTGATGGCCGAAACCGAACTCTTCCACATCAAGAACAAGTACAAATAAGCTTACTATTAAAATATGGTTATTTCTTTACAACTAAGTGCAGTAGTAATGGGTCAAACATTTACATTATCTTCTGTTTGTTTATGTTGGTTAGAATTACACTCAAATACTCTTATACATTTACATCATACTGTGTACATATTTGACGTCCAATGATGTGAAGTTTGACTTAGCCCGGCTAATTTACAATTTAACAGTTATTAAATTAATAGCATAAACGTGAAGCTTCTTTTAAATTCCAATTTAAATATATCGATGCTTTCTTTTCAGAAATGTGACAAATGCGAAGGGATGTATAAGAGATATTATCACCACTCTGGAAGGCCGACATCATGGTAGATTGTTTGTAGAAAAATTATTACCGATCCTCAAGAAGATTGGGAGATATGACATCAAGCAAAGAATTCAAGGTTTACATTTTTGACAGGCGGTGACATGGTTTGAATGCAATTATTACAAAAAAAAATTCTTTTTCAAGGGAATAATTGTGAAAAATGTGTTCAATAAACATCAAATGATAATATCACATGTTTTCAAACTGAACAGTATCAATAAATCTAGACACTACTCGAATTGTGACAAAATTGTTTGTGGTCCTACATCTGCTGTTACAGCTGAATAATAATTGTTAAAATCTACCTTACCATAATACCAAAAGCACAAAATGGATGGAAGTTTTCAACAGATGGAGGTAAAATAATGTTTCGATGAGGTTATAACTTGATGAATAATTTCAAGGTGATGAATATTTTCTAAGTGCATTTAGTCACAGCTGTCAATGAGGTTTCACAAGGTTCATTCCATGTGTCACTGCATATAACATAACTATATAGGGGTCACTGTGCTGAAATCAATCTACGTTAGCCCCTAATTATACACTTAAATTTGTTTTTCTCACTTGGAATACAATGTATTTAGTCTTTTACATTCCTTCAGGTGATTAAAAACGTCTAACAGCACAAGTGAAGTTTATCGAAAAGTTTTTGAAACAACAGATTTGGTACTGTGGTACCCTCCAATGAGTTTCACCTGACTGCATTTCGTGGGCAGCAGCAAGGTCATGTAATACTTCATGCAGAGTACCGCCTGTTGACTGCTCAGCACACATTCGTATCAACACAACAGGGTTGAACGTTTTGGAAAGCGAAAAGCATGCCTTTTTAACTGCCCACTTCTATTTGTAGTGTCAATAACACCCTTTAGTAGGATCTCGGGAGAATGAATATCCGTGACGTTTGATTTCCGATGAGTGCTTCTGGGTATTTCAGAAAATACGAAACCCTGTCTGCTAATAAGGAAATCCCTTTTCAATTGGCAAAATAGCGGCAACAAATTGAAAATGGGTTTTTAGCGAATTTGGGGTTGAATAAAAGGTGTTTAGTGAGGCGTTAAATTAGTCTTAACTGCGTTAAGCATTGCATTGTATTTATTTGTCATTTCAATGCGTAAATTGACAATACTCTGTAATAGTAGAATGTGTTATTTCTGCAGTTCATTTGACGTCACCAACCACCCTAATATAAGCCGTGTCAATCTGTGATTGTGTTAGATTATCAGCAAACACGTTTAACCAGAATCTGGTTGACCCACTGACAGGCTTTATAAACCATATGGTGTAAACTTTATTCCAAGCTCCCTTTAGTGTCCATACACTAACTCTGCTTACATGGGAATGAGACCCAATACTAAAATTCTCCTCTATGTTATAATAGGAAACAATTAATAGAACAAGTGCTAATGATTTTCTTGAGCTCATAATATGTTGCCTAATGATACGAAGTTTTTAAAGTGTGAAATGAATTTGTGTAGGCTGTTTGTTTTTTTCCTAGTTTGAGTGCTTTTGAACATAGCAAGGTATTTGCCAACTCCTCTCGCATTGATATTGTACAAGACTCCTTACTCTATAAGCTATAGTCATTACAATTTCTGACTTCGCTTATCTTACAAGAATGTACTTAATATACACAGGGGCCGGTCGCTCAAAACCAAAAGCAGTTGCTAGTAGCTACTGTACAAGACTCCCTAACTGTGTAAGCTATAATCATTATCATTCTGACTCCGCACCTCCTACAGTGACTCCCGAAATCTATAAGTTAGTCATTAATTACCTCCTACCACAATGTACTTGATCTACACAGGGGCCGGTCGCTCAAAACTAAGGTCAGTTGCTAGTAGCGTATTCAGTCACCTAATTCAGGATTAAAGATAGGCCGTCGATACGGATTGATGTCCTCAAATGCAGGGATAATATTCATAACCCTTAGGACAACGGGACCCAGAAGACTTAAATAAAATACCCCTACAATCAGCAAAACCTCCACCGGAACGATCTTACGCTCGAGTTATAAGCTGTGGTAGGGACATTGACTGGTAGATTTTCAAAAACATAAAAATAAGTCTACCGTACATCATATTTACACAGAGATTTTGTGCTGGCTATATATCTGGTTCTGATATTCTGAGTAACTGTTCAGTCCTAACTACAATAATGATGGGGTAGCACCTTTGAGACTAACCATAAGTTGTTGTTGTCACAGTCCTAAGTAACTTTTGTTATTTGTTTTTATAGAATCAAGTTGAAACTATACATATCGATTATTTTACCACCTAGAAGTTATTTCCATTTTCATTGCATCCAAATACTATATTTCATATTGAATACTGGGTGAACATGTAATAGTTGTCTGTCTATTACCAATAAGTTGTACATTCGTTCGAGAGCAGCAATGTGGAACCGGGTTTTGAAGCTGCTTATTTGTTTATGCATTATTTTCGGAAGTCAGGACAGTAGAATTCGAAATGTGTACAACAACATGTAAAGCTAAGTAATTGTGTGTGTCAGTAGTTCGTATATAGTTTGGTATAGAGCAATGTTTTAGAACTTTTAATATTTGTTAATGTTTTATAATGTATTTGTATTTTCCTCTCTTAATGATTTAAACTATATGGGTTTTATTTATACTATGTTTCTCCCATATTAAAGTAATAGCTATGAACTGATATTTGTAATGGTGTTTTCCTCTGTGTAATTAAACAGGATAAAGAACGCAGATCATTCTGATACAGTCTGGGTGCATTTAAGTCCATCTGAATATAGAACAGCTATAATAGTACACAGTAGAGAGTTGAATACTGCCAAATTCAACCTTTGTAATATTACATAGTAGAGGGTGGATGGATAAATAGACAGGTGGACATTTTGTGAAGATTTTGATGTTTACAGTGACTTGTTGTTCACGAGAACTTCACGACCTCATATAATAATAGTTGTAATATAGAATAATGAATGTATTTTAACATTTTAAAAAAATCAACAGTTTCCCGTATACCAAGATATTCCTGTGAGAATATCTACACTTTGCAGTGGACTAATAATGTGTATAGTTTTGCTTTTTTTTGTGTTTTGTCTTTGTTAATATTGTTTGATATTTTTGTTATAGGCAAACCTAAACTTGTTGCCAACTTCTTATATCTATTTTATTACGCTACTCAATTAACTTTAGTAAACGCTACTGTTTTCGTTATCTTTTTCACTTTTGACATGTATTGTGTTATATATACTATGTCTTTTAAACGCAAATTTATCCAACGAAAGTCCGTGTATCTCAATAAATATCATTCCAGCAGATTTTTGTAAGGAATGTCCAGAACAGGAAAGGAGTAAAATATAACAAATGGTATACTGTTATACAATAGAGTAATATTCGAAGTGATGGACTGGCTTGAGCAAATTTTTTTATGACATTGATTTAATAATTTTGGTATAATTTTATTAATATCGCATTTAGATTGCTATATGCCCAAGAACAAAGTGACGTCACAGTACGAGTTGCTACAGAAATCAACGACTCTGAAGAGGGGATCACGATAGTACCATGCAGTTGGTTCGGTTTCAACATTCGGCTTATTGATAGTGTGAATACATACAGTGAAGGGATAATTAAGCTTGTATGCTCGTTCAAAGAAACGATCAATGTTAGACTCTAGCAGCAATGTCGTATTTTGTAACAAGGCCAGTCCGCTCTGTTCTTGTCAATCCTGTCACTTTGTTCTATCTATATTTCAATTTATTATCCATACATATATTGCTTAAATAAATATAATAAAATTACATTTCTGTGGGAATTTCCTTACAAGGAGGCTAAGTTTGTGACGGACACTCAGACCTGTCCACATGACATCGATGGTGTTAAACGTCGTGTTCAGATGTGTTTCACTTACATAATGTACTTCGGTGAACAGTAGGCTAACAGTCGGCACAACTCTTACTGTGGAATGTCACATAAAATAATTTAAAAAAGTATGTTCCTCCACAGCTGGCAGAATGAGTACCCTTCAAAATGTACCTGCATTTAACCAAAAGGTTGATCGACTTTCCGTCAATCGCCCGGTCTTCATTTATAAAATGGAACATGAACGCAAGTCCGATGAAACAGTCAATCGATACTGTTCGTGTCACTCTTTAGCCCACACAGTTAACGTCGGGACAGCGGCCGTGGCTTAGTGGTTAGCGAGTGCGCTTTCGGATCCTACTTCGATGTACCGTTCACGGGATCGAGTCCGTCTGTCGACCCTGAGGTATATGAGTGAGTCACAAGCTGTGGCTCCGGCAATCGCGGGGGTGGTTTTTACGAGGTTTCCTCCCGGTTTTCCACCGTTAAAAGGCAAGGAGCAGTGTGAAGTGGACAATCCGTCGTCATATAAGTGAAATACCCTTGAGTACGACGTTAAACCCAAT
>JAQQZZ010035047.1:0-24130 GCA_030265115.1 Mopalia vespertina | reverse complement strand
AAACTATCCGATTCCTCTTTGAGAAGTCAGAAATGAATGAACTTTCCATAGTCACATCTGAATAGGTGTTCAACCTTTCTAAACGAAACTTTCGACTATTATTTCTTATTATAAAATAAACAACAGAATTTAAAAATGTTACAACGGTAACAATAAAATATAGGGGTCATTTGTTGGAAAGCGTATAAAATGGTTTCACCATAAATTAGAGATAGACCTTCAACATTAAATAACAGTTTATTCCAAGATTGTCCATCATAACCATTGGATTGAATTTTGTACCTGTTCAAAATTTTAACAAGTCTTTCATTAATAAAATTGTCAGAGTAAATACATTTTTTCTGATAACTGAGATTTGAGTTTTACGTCGCGATAACACATGACAGTCCAAATGGATGAAAGAAACCACCCTCGGCTATTTCACTCATATGACACTAGTAAAAAACAATTACATGAGGCAATACAAAGACAACAACAACAGGCAGGCTTCATTTTGTCTCATCTTAGAGAGCACCAGGGTACCAGAAAACTCCCTCCCAATCATCCTCTTGACTGGTATGACTTACTGTATGATAAAACTCAAAAAATAATGTGACAAATAAGTACTCTACTATTTCAGATTTTAACACTATAAGAACTATAGAATGCTCTGAAGACTGCCACCAATGACAGTCACCTAGACCCCAGAACATGGAAATTCAAACTGGTCCATCAGTTAATAAAAACAACATGTGTGAACTTTCATTAAAATTCATTCTGAAATAAAGAATGATAACTAAAAATATCATTCATGCAGACCTTAACCATAAGATGTGTATGTCAATTTTCATGACAATGGGTCCAGAAATACAGTAATGAAAGGAGAAATATGAATTTAATCAATTCAATTTACCTGTTTTGATGTAGAGATATAATCTAGAATTGAGTTGATTGATTTTTCTGAATAATTCCTTGTCACAGCTGACTTGATGTACAGAAGTAACTGTTTGTAACGTTTCATCATTTCATCTACTTTACTCTGAAAATCAAATGTTATTGTGAAAAAATGAACTTCAAATGCAGGATGATTTACATTCAGCAGGGATTGAAATGAATTAAATTAAACTTCATTCAGTAGAAAAAAACAATGAAAGATGAGTGTACTTGAACATAAATAACAGTTACTAGATAAATGAAATCCGGTGATATATTTTAAGGAACCAGCACAGTGACTGCTATAGGAGTTTAAGACTAATTATATAATGAAATAGAGGCCTGATTCATATTACCACTTAGGTCTTAAGTATGAACTGATCAATTTCAACTCCGCAGAGATTGCATAAATAAAATCTTTATACAGGAGTATTTTTTAATTGCACACTGACCTGAACCCTGTGGATATCGGGTTATTGGATACTTTGACTATACTCTGAATTATTTTGTTTACCTACCGGTATCTTGTGGGTTGTCACTTTTGCTGTTAACTAGAGCAATATCCATGACAGTTTACTACAATAATATACTTCCATAATGGGCATCATATAATATTATACCCACCAGTTTGAAATTGATTTTGATCATTTGTTTTAATGCCTTGAATCCCCACTCTCCTTTATCATTTCCTTCAAGCTCCAGAACCTGTCAAATATACATTTTATATACAGCAATGGTAAAAACTGGACACCCAGTTACTTAAAAAGTGAAGCAAAAAGGTCATGTTGGATACCATATTTTTGAGTTCTGGCTAAACCCCTGCATCATAAATGAAGTTTGCATTATAAAGCAATTTTGCTTTTTTTTTTCATAAATGCACCTTTATGGATCTAAGATAGAAAGAAATAACTGACAGCTACTGTTTAACACGATAAACCAACCAATAGACAGTCATTATTACTCTCAACGGTGAACCTGAAATAAAGCAAGCGCAAAAGAGCCCAAAATGATAAAAGAGCAGGCCTGTGCTGTTGGGGAGAATGGTCAGAACGGGGTTTCCCCATGGTTATGCAAACTTAATTTAGGAGGACCTATTTATAGATTTCCCAAATTGTTTGCAGTCTTCGTCTAAATTTGAATTTCCTCAATTATGTTTGTATAACCATGGGGAAACACCCAGCATAGGCCTGAAAGAGGAGAATTAGTGGTTAGAATTCTAAGTAAAATACCTTACCAGAGTAGTTTCAAGGGTCAATTTGGTTTGGTTCCGAAAAACATATGGGGCCCAAATTAATGTCAATGTATAACTATTTGCATAATATCTGTGTTAAAATCCAACCGAAATGGGTTACAGAATTTGGGATAGGAACTAGGATTGATTAATTGATTAGTGGATAGGAACCTGAAAAAATATACTAAACACTACCCTGCTTACCATACCTTTTGAAAGCTTTCCAAAGCTCCTTTTGGGTCATCTTCTTTCAATGCTTTAGAGTTATAGTATTGGTTCTCCAAGTCAACATCTGGCTCGGAATTACTTTCTTCTGAATATTCCTACAAAATGCAAACAAGTTTCTCTCAATTATTATTATTATTAATACTTTTATGAAACCCAAGTTGTGGATATATCATCGCCAATATTTTTTTGTAAGTCAAATAGCATTGTTTTAAGCTAAAAGTTGTAGGGGTTAATGGTGCCTCTTACTTGACTGTTATGATAGTATTGTGACAGACCACAATAACATTGCAATACTTCTCGCCAAGACTTCAGCTATATGGGCAAAAATTAGAAGTCTTGGCTTCTTGCTTGCATAGTGGCAACTTGAGCAGTTAAAAACATGGCCTTTTAACTATTGTCAACCCACAAAAGTGAAGACCTCTATTTCCATGGATAAAAAGCAGGCCTGTGCTGTAATCTTTTCTGGCATAACCTTAAAATCAGTCCTCTAAAACTTTGTGAGATAACCTAATATTTGCATTTTCCCCTAGTTTGCTGATTTTTAAAAAATACATTAATGTGCCTTTGTGAAAAATAAAGCAAAATTGCTTTAAAATACAATCTAAATTTGTCAAAATCAGTGGCAAAATGCAACTTAAGAAGACTGCAAACAATTTAGGAAACCTATAAATCTGTCCTCCTACATTAAGTTCAAATAACCATGGGGAGACCCCGTTCTGTCTGTTCTCTCTAACAGCACAGGCCTGATATGGAAGGGATAATATAAATTAACACTGACAGGCCTAAAGAGAACGGCTACCAGCTTAATGCAAGTGTCTGTGATACAATGTTAAATTCCGGAAAGTTTACAGGACAATCTCGATTTATTCCTGACTAGCCCGAACATTGCGCTTATATGTTTGCCCCTTTTAATAATTCCGACATTCCTTTGGCAAACACTTAGCCCGAGTTCCACAGGTTACCTGATTGTGATATGTTGTAAGTTTTAGCTGAAGTCTCGCATAAATGTACAACACATACATTTACAGTGACAAATTGGACTATCTAGATTAAATAGATAAATGATTGAAAAATGTATATTTTCAATTTATTTGTACCTGTAATTAACACGAATGATCAACATGAACAGCAACTGAAGTTAATCTTTGTCACCTCACTAACTTTCTAAATCTTTTTCATTGTGTTGAATGTATGACAATTACACATGCGCAACAAATAATTGATCTTTAGCTACGTAATTTTTAGTTTACATATCTTTAGCAGAAATTTCCAAATTTGTGCAGGATTCAACCCAAACACTTCATCGGAACACACAGAAATAAATTTATCCGAATTCAAAGGCCAAGTGAACCTACATGTATGTCCACAAGGGATGACAATTGTCAAACAGAATTTTTTGTTTGAGTTCAAGTAGATTTAACTCCAAATATTGAAGTTTTACTTATACTTTTTGGTCAGCTAAACACTGACATGTCTTGCAAATACTTAACCAGGGAAGTTTCTAAGGTCAATTTGCCCTCTACTTCAGTAATAACTAATCATATAGAGAAGATAGGAACGTTGTATCACAAAATCGATAAATAATAACAAATAAAGCAAACTTTTCAAGTCTCCAATACGCAAGCACATTGCCAAGACTTACATTAGTGTCAAGATTGCATCTCCAAATAAAGATTGTTTGTTTGTTTGTTTGTTTGATTGGGGTTTAACGTCGTACCCAAGGGTGTTTCTTACCTCATTACGGTGGAAAACCGGGAGGAAACCTCGTAAAAAAACACCTCAGCGATTGCCGGAGCCACATCGTGTGACTCACTCATATACCTAATGGTCGACAGACAGACTCGATCCCGTGAACGATAAATTGGAGTAGAATTAGGAAACGCACACACTACCACTACGCCACGGCCCTCCAAATAAAGACACATACAGCAGTCTCGGAGACATGCCTGAGAAACGGGACTTGAAAAATTTAAAAAGTGGCTTTTGGCTAAGAAGAAGTAGGAATCCAGTGATGACAAACTTTTAACGAAGGCAAGGCATCCAGTGTTGAGTTTAACAATAACACTGTCATGAGAAATTGCATGTGCTAGGCCTAAAGACCCCAGGTGAGTTTTTTTTTGTTGCTTTATTTGTTGTTATTTTTCGATTTTGAGAAACATTTCCGATCTTCTCCATATCGCTGTAGAAGAGGGCGAAGTCTCAGACTGTCCACTGGTACGCTCCCGAGAACGGATGTCTGCCAGCTAGATACAAGTGTCTGGTCAAAACCAAACATCCCCAAAATAACTTTTTTTAGACATTTGTCAAAAATGAAGGGAACTTTTGTACGATACTTTGACCGTGATGAAACGCGACACAAATGAAAACACATTGCTCTTTATCAAGCCGTTGGATAAAAATTTCGAATGTTTCAGAATGTTAATTTCTTTTTTGTTTGTTTTTACCAAATCGTATTCCTCATCATCGTCAACCATGAATTCTTCGTCCATCTTGTTTGGCAACTTTTGTACATGCGCGTTAAGGTACCTTGACGTCACTTCTTGCGGCGAACACAATTTTTGACAAGTAAAATTATCTCTGCCAAAATGTCACGCCTATTTTGGAAACAATACTGACATACTTTGTGGAAATAAATTAATTTGAGCGTTAAAACCATTTGATTATGAATTCTATATTTCTTGCAAATTGACTTGCTATAAATTGAAGGATGAAATATTCACCATATTGACATTAAATTCTGCAAGCGAGTTAAAGGGCGTTGAGACACAACATAGATCTATGGAATAGACTGTGAGCAGTTTGTTCAAAATGGTGAGTTTAAGAGCTGTGTGTTTTGTAGTCTGTTTAAAGTTTGACATCTTAGCTGCAAAAAATACCTTGACCTTTGTCATCGTTTATTTTTATTATTCTTAGAACTTCTGTCTTTGCCTGTTAATCTTTTAAATTTATGTTTTCATTGTTCTGTTTGCATTCAGGCTGACTTTTTGAAAGGCCTGCCGTCGTACAACGAGACAAACTTCACACGGTTTCAGCAAGATTCGGGTTGCAAAACAACGGTAAGTCATAAGATACTTTTTAATCGACGGACCAAAGGCGTTATTAGTTAGTTAACAGTCTTGTCAGTCAATGGCTAACAATTTTGTCAATAATAGTTGAGAGATGTGTTTTTCTGACTGTATTAAACGAATAAAGCGATCAACAAATTATAAAGATTTGCAACAAGAGAGGTCTACAAATGATATACATGTATACAGGTGTACGTGTCCAAAATGATGTACGAAACAATATGACAATGTCAGTGGGAATACGGCCAGACATAGCTAAGGGTGACATAATCGTATAAAATCTTGTAAATTTTAATTTTTGGAAACTTTACAGGATGTACTCATTCCCAGACTGGTTTACTCAATATTTTTAATGACAGTCATTAGAGTGTCATCAAGCATAGAATGTAAAGGGCCACTGCTTCACACAATTTACGGCCTGTGTCGTGTTTAAGCGGTTAGCGGGTGCTCTTACTAATCCTACTTTGGTGTACTGTTCAAGGGTTCGGGTCTGCCTGTCAACCATCAGGTATATGAGTGAGTCACAAGATGTGGCTCCTGCAACCGCAGGGGTGGTTCCTCTAGGCTTTGCCAGTATAATATTAATGCAGAAGTTTGGTACTTAGGAGTATGTCATTCGTCCCCAATCGAACTGTCACAAGACACATATGATAACTCTGCATATAACCATAGCCATATCAAAATGTTCAATATCAGAATTGTCATTTGTTTGAACTAATTCTTTTCTGTTCTTGTAGGTGCGTCGACCTGGAGTGTATATTTCAACAACAGAACATCCATGTGAGCAAGGTATGCTGTGTATTCAAAGCTGCTTGAGACTCCCCAAATAATTTGTCAAGGATAGATCAAACTTGTTAGAAATAATGAAAAAAGCTGCATTGTAATTCCCCATATACATATAGCATAACTATCAAAACCTTGCTCATCATGCAGCTCTGTGTTTGTTCCATTTTGAGTCAGCCTTGTCATTTTCAGAGTTAATACAAATTAAGTTTGAATTGTGAGACATCAATATTTCCAAAATCAAGAAACAACTTGTCATATAATTAAATAATTTCTGGATTACCACTTCTTGTGTGTGATAAAACAAGAAGTGGTCATCAAGAAATGATATAATTATGTAAGTCCGCTTCTACATGTCTTTTTAAAATATATAAATTGTCATATATTTGTGAAATTTATTTAATGTATTACGTTTTTTTCTCAACAGTCATTACAACAGAGAAGACAAATATTTTACTTAGATACCTTCATCAACAATGGGATAAAAGGGTGAGATTGTTTTCAAATTGAAGTTTTTATAGAGAAAAACAGATAAACCTCAACAAATATGCAAACTAAATATGGTGTCAAGAACATAAAGAGAAGAAGGCAAATTTCCACAGACATAAACCCAGCCATGTAAATTTTGATTTAATTCACCCAGCTGACACAGACACGCCATCAGGCTTATTTATGGTGTGAGTCCAAATCAAAGAACTTTGTTTGCATGATACAGTGCATTTAACAAAGGCTAAGTATGTCCTAAATACTAGTAGACAGTTCTGAAGATTTTGCAAACACTTCATGTCTCAGTTTTGCTAGTGTCAATTATTGTTGGAATACACTGTCATCATATAGGTGAAATACACTTAAGCATGGCATCAAACACCAATCAATCAACTCTTCAAAGGGATGATCATCACCCATTGAGATGAGATGCAGTCCGATAATAAATAAAAATAACCATTAAGCACTTTTTAATACCTCGATCAATCAATCAATGACACAGGGATTATGGATAGCAAATAGGGCATTGTTCAATTTTGTGTGCCCTCTTATCAAGGATAGTATGTCTCAAGAGAAGGCACTCTGGCTAATGACAGTATGTTCCAAGCGTTGGTTTACTGTGTTTACTTAGGGCTCGAAGAACATTCATTTCCTTATTCAGCATTGTGTCACATTTCTATGTTGTCTTAGTATGGCTAGTTATTGTTGGAGTACACCAACGTCATATAGGTGAAAGAACCATAAGTCAATTAATCCAATATAGTAAGCGCTTCACATTTTATTATTGTGTTAGTGTGAAATTTTGCTTTTGGGTGATACTGTTGTTATATATATAAAGTGAAAATCTTTTGATGACAGTTTTTTTTACCAATCAGGCAGTAAGTTTAAAAGTTACTATGCACTAGAGGAACATGAATTTTCTGCAGAGCAAAACATTTCGTGTGTTAATAGACATACGGACCTGAGGATGGCGTTAAATACCATGTCCAATCTGTGAGATAAGAGGAGGGTTGAGAGGGAGCTTTCCAGGTGCTCTCTGAGCTAAGGGGCAACATGAAGCCAATCTGTTTGTGTGTCTTTGTAGGATGTTCTGTGATTCTACTGGATTTGTCCTGTCTTGTCTTTGTTTGTAGCAAGTGGCGTCGAGGGTGGTTTCCTTCACCCATAGGGCTGGCAGACAGTCATATGAGGGAAATAACCTTAAGTACGGCCTAAAGGTAAACCTCAATTAAACAAACAAATCTATGAAATTATTGCTCATATATGTGATCTCTAGAAGGCAGCGATTTAGAAATGAAACTTGCTAGGACGGTTTATATCAATACAAGGAAGAAGCCTAGATCCAAATTCACAGGTTTCAGAGTTGTATTTACTGAGTAATTGCCCTTGAATTCGAAGCCTTGTAGACAATGTATGGACCATAGTTCCTTGTGGAATTGAATGAAACTTGCTATGGTTGTGTATATCAGCATAAGGAAGAAGGCTATCAAAATTCAGAGTTTTCCGTATTATTGAAGTCTCTCCAGTGAGAATGTCACTGTACTACAGGCCTGTTCTGTTGGGTAGATCGGACAGAACGGGGGTTCCCCATGGTTATGAAAACTTAATTTAAGAGGACCGATTTATAGCTAGATTTCCCAAATTGTTTGCAGTCTTCATCTAAATTTGCATTTTTCCATGGATTTTGACAAATTTCATCCTCCGATTATCCATAAAGATTGTATTTTAAAGCCATTTTGCTTTATTTTTAACAAAGACACACTTATGTATTTAAAAAAAAAAAAGCAAACCAGGGGAAAATGCAAATGTTAGGTTTATCTAAAAATTTTTTACAAGACCGATTTTAAGGTTACCGGTATGCTGGAAAAGTTTACAGCACAGGCCTGTACTATAAACGAATCATTTAGATGGTTTATATCATGTTTATTATCTAACAAATGGGTATTGTGGGTTGTAATAAAAGCTCAAATTACACAAGTACCAAGATTTATACTTGAACTTTAGATAAAGCTCAAGGCAAGAGTGTTTTGTTTTCATTATCTGTACTTTTGGTAGTAGAATATTGATTTTTCCAAACAATTATAAATAGTTTCATTTAAAAAAAAAGTGAATCCATCATCATAATTTTACCAAAAAATTATTCTTTGAAGCTTTTTGATATAGCTATATCATTGTACGATTTCCATTGGGGATGTTTTATGATCACCATCGCTATGTTATTATTTTATTTATGATTTTGGTCTGTTCTAATTTTTACAGGAAACAAGTAAAAGGAATTCTAATAAAGCCAACCTAGACACAACAGAAGGAAATAGCCAGAAAGTCCCGAGATTAAGCCAGCAAGGGGGAAGTAACTCATGAGCATTCCTGTCAGAAATGCACCAAGAAATACTGTACAGCTGTATATATTCTTATGTATAAACCTTTTCAAGTATTCAAGATGGAACCACATCTCGACCAATGTATTTTGCAGCATTTGTTTTTTTATGTATTATTTTTTAAGATGCTAATAGTTTATGCTGAAGTTGACTAAAAATGCATTGCATGTTATGTTGGATACCTACTCGGATTACATTGGGAAGTATATCAGTCATGTTTATTAATTTGACCTGTTGGCCACTAAACACAAGGCTAAGTTAAGTTTTTTTTACGGGAAAAATATTTTTTCAAATTCCTGCAGAGCTTCTTGTATATATAAATATTGTTCTTGATTGGAACTTTTTTATACCGATTTCCCAAGCTTTATGTTTTTTGTTGTACATTTTGACTGTTGGTCAGTAATATGCGTCAGAACTCAGAAAAGATGATTGTAATTTTTTTTTAGTATGTTTTCTGAGCAAGGACAGTGTATGTTGGCGTTTAACCATGCTGTCAGCTGTTGATAAACATGGATTTACCACTGAGTATTTATATAAAACACTTCCCATTATCTTGAACTTTTGTTGCTGTTAACTGTGGAAAGTACATGGTATAACTATTCATAGAAAGAAAAGTATTCTTCATCATAGTCTTAAACCGCATTCAACCAAGTTTATGGCTGCTTAAAGGAGGGGAAAACAAACCTGCTTAAAGGAGGGGAAAACAAACCTGCTTAAAGGAGGGGAAAACAAACCTGGCGTGTATTGTCTATATTAAACCTTGTTAGTGAAACATATGACTGCTTAAAGGAGGGGAAAACAAACCTGGCGTGTATTGTCTATATTAAATCTTGTTAGTGAAACATATGGCTGCCTGCTATTTGTTCAACTGAAGTGTAGAAAGAAAAGAGTACACAGGATTTGAATACTTGTTTCATCAGATCGATTGGCTGCCACAAGTTTGACCAAACTATACACCTCTGCCACAACTACATATGCATCAGGTAACACACTCCACATAAAGCTAGAAAAAGCAGAAATCAAACAAAAAAGATCATTCTTTCTTTCAAATACATTGCTATTATCTTTTCGTGGAGGACTATTTCTTACAAATTTATTATTGGAGTTCATATGTAAAGCATTACGTCATAGTCAAAGTTTTCCAAGGGAGACAATTTATCTTTTGTGTCACATTCAAAACCTGGAGGTCACCAGTTGCCGATGTATTTAACCATACTGCATGAAGTTTTGGGGGGCAGATTTGTAAATTGTTTTTCACGCTTTGAAAGTTTGCAAAGTGTGGTATTTTTTGCATGAGAGTGTTCTTTTTATTTTTGTAGCTCTGAGAACTTGTATGCTCCCAGTGCCATTTGTAACCATGATTTTAGGGGAGTCCTCTTATTTTCAGAGATATTGGTTGACTGTTTCATTCTTTTGTATTGACCAATCAAAATGCTGCACAAAAGGGGTATCCTGTTTAGAACTACAAATCCTACAGTACCTTTAATGGCTATTGGCTCGTACAGGTATGGTCTTTAATTATGGGGCTGTTAGGTCCACTTCTTGAAACTTAATTAAGCCAGTTGAACTGAGGCTTATATTGTTATCACGTGTGTCTAATAATCTATTGTAATCTTGGACTTAAATACCCAGTATAATGGCTGACAGGTTAGTGCATTCACCTCATTACCATCAGGTCTAAGGCCCGCGGCCATGGCTTAGTGGTTATTGAGTGCGCTTTCTGAGCCTACTTCGATGTACCGTTCACAGGATCCAGTCCGTCTGTCGACTCTCAGGTATATGTGTAAGTCAGAAGATGTGGCTCAGGCAATCGCAGGGATGGTTTTTACGAGATTTCCTCCTGGTTTTCCACCGTTATAAGGCAAGGATCAATGTGAAGTGGACAATCCGTCGTCATATAAGTGAAATACCCTGGAATACGATGTTAAACCCCAATCAAACCAATAAACCAACAGGTCTGAAAACTAAAAACCCACATGAATCAGACTGATTGACCTTAAAGCGAAGGTTAAGTCCAACAACCACTGTGTATCACTATATTTTCCCTGTATTAGTGATCATTGAATTCAGTGAGTTAATGTTAATTATCAATTATCCTATTGAACGTGTAATAGGATAAACTGATGCCCTTTATGTGACATAGTTAAAATGTGATGCAAACCAAACGATTACTGTTTTTGATGAAATGCTTGTTTTAATCTTTGGTCAGTTGAATGAGATTATTTTTTGCATCATTATTTTTTGTATCACTTATGACATATAAATGTTAGAACTGTTTGTCATGGGGTCAGTTTGGATCCCAATTGACAATCCTCCATGTACCTACATGTACAAGTGGTTATTGTGAAGCTTAGAAAGCAGACCTCAGTCTTCGCTCCGTCTCACCGACAGTTTAAATGTTATGCTCTCATTTTCTTTAAGCTAAATAACTGCAATGAGAAACATGCGCTGACGATATTTTACTAAATTTGAAGTCATACAGAATGTTCTGATGCATTTTAAAATTGTCTTTACAATATTATATATATCGTATCGAACATTTTATGACCTTTTATTTTTGCTTTAGAGATTTATGGTACTTTCTCTTAGTGCAACTTAAATTTTATAAAAAGGTAATTGCTTTTTGTGTGCAGCTGTGTGTTTGAGGGAAATTTGGTGACCAATAAAGGAAAATTCCCTGTTTAAAATTTTGCCCACTCGATAACTGATAGTCCTTATAAAGAGTATTACTACCATGCATGGTCTAAGGTTTTAAAGATTGGTTCTTTATCTGTAATTGGAACTCTTGTCTCTTATTGTCAATTGGTTTGATTAAATCGTTGAATACCTGTCAACCTCCTGCAGGGTGATGTTCATTATTAATTGCATTGAAATAATTCTTTGAGCTGCCCACTCCTGGTCCTACTATGGGGTCAGTAACTAATACACAATTTACAGATTAACAGATCTATGAGGGATATAGCCCCAATATAACTTTACACAAGAGTCTGGTTAGTTTAATAGGCAAACCTTCTTCCTAAAAACTGATGTTATCTCACATGACTGTACAATATAGCATTCACTATTAGTTGTCACAGTGTCTTAGCTAAGATTGGAAATCTGCCTGTCATAAATCCCTAGTTTGACGAATTTTGCCCGTTAAAATTTTCCATTTTCTTATCTTAACCATATTAATGAATTCAGAATTTCTTCCTGCTATTTTAACCATTTTTAGACATCTGCATTAGTCATTTTAGAAAATGATAGGTGGATGGGTCTCTAGTTAAGACTATGATTGTACAATAGCAGCCTTCTACATAGGATTAATTGTACATAGTATTAGTATATATGATTTTCACTTTGTTAGTCTTAAATCTTTAAGATTATTTTCCTTCTATATTGTAAATATGTTTAAAGCTGTTCTGTTAATTGGTTGATCCAACTCGTTCTGTCAACATGTTCATTCCAACCAGCTGTTTATTGTATAAGATATAATTTAAATATTCAATTCTGCTTTGATTCTATGTCTACTTGTCTGTGTTTCGGCCACAAACACTAATATAAATTGCATTTGATTTTCCCCATAATATCTACCATTTGTACATGTACATGTTTGCAAAATTATATATTTCTTACTCAATTCTGTCTGATGGAAGTAGTAGAACCTATGTGTTTCTGAGGCCTTGTGGTTGTCTGGTCCAAAAACAAACAAACCAATAGCACCATCAGTTTACCTAGTTATGTTTGTTTGTTTGTTTGGGGTTTTATGCTGTACTTAGGGTTATTTCACTTGTATGATGGTGTGCAAACTCAATGGGTGCAGGAAAGCGCACTCGATTCCACCCAAATGATTGTTTAAGAAAATGACAACTGGAGCTATTTGTGTTAGATCTATGTTAATCGCTTTGTATATAATGAAAACCGGGATCTTCTCACAAATCATTGTTACTTGTACAAGGTTTAAGCTGCCACATTTATTTCAAAATCAATTCTTGTTTAAACTATGCTAAATCTTGTTATAAGAATAAATGTACAAGATATATTATTATGTGTTCTTATGATTTCATATTGTGGGTAAACTTTACTGTCATCGTCACACACTTTACATATACCTCTTTTTTATATATAAATTATTTTTTTTAACAATATTTAATTATAGATTAAGCACATCATTAAAAGCTAGTAATACATTACAAAAATGTACCATGCCTGGGTGTTATCTTGAGATAGACTAAACTAAGTGTCAGTCATATAATATATGTACACCTTATCATTTTTTTTAACAAAAACGGTATTGGTGTTCAAAAATGTATGCTGGAAACTTTTATGTCCTGTTATAATTAAATGTATATATTTCTCGAAGATAACAATAAAGCTACCCAAAATCTTAACAGTGCTGAAGAGAATCTGTAAAAAATATACAGAATAAAGTCATATACAACTCCAATATTTGAACACCGATTAAACTCCACCATACATGTTACTTACAGTCCCATCATTCATTTGGCTTTTGATGGAAACTAAGGAAGCAAGTTATACTGATAGTTTTATTATCAGCCTGGTAGTGTATAATTTGACAAGGGCTTAAAGCACCTAAAATAGATCCCTAGTCATTTGGTAATGTGGCCTTTCTTTGGGATTCGTTTTCTTGTTCACCAAGACCTCACATTTACATTCAATGTTTTTTGTACATGTAGAATTAAAATGAACAACCCGAGTAGCTAGCAGGTCCACCACCAAAGGCTTTTTTGGAAAAACTATGCGCGTAATCCCAGTCAAATCACCTTTTCCTACTTTTGTTTTAGAACCTTTTTTTTCTTCTTCAAAGAGCCAAAGAGTAAACGTTATGGTGTTTATCACCATTTTGGTGCAATATGGGACGTTGGGCCATATTTTTTTGAAACCTAGTTAAATACAACCACATCTATGGTATTAACAGAAAAAGTGAAGTTTGAAGTTAATATCTGAATTTGAGTGATGGCCATTTTGGTGTGCGGAATTAAATAAAATGCAATCCCATCTATTTCTTAACTGCAGGAAATTATTTTCCAAGTCAGTGAATTTGTTATCAAGCATTGTGTTCACAACACATACACATCAAGTTTCAAGTTAATCGGTGAATTTGTTCTCAAATTATTAGTTTACAGCACAAGGCTTCAATATCGGAAATTATGCTATGGCGGTCATTTTATTTTAGCAAATTTGGTGAAATGCAATTATCCCATCTGTAGTCTTAAGAGGAACAGGCTTTATTTCAATTTATTGAGTGAATTTGTTCTCAAAATTATCATGTTTACATCACATAGGCGTGAATATAGAAAAATTTAGCAATGGCGACCATATTGTTTTGCATATTTGATGAAATGCAATCCTATCCTATGTCTTAGTAATGGGAAGCTTACTTCCAGGTTTCAAGTTAATCTGTGAATTTGATCTAAAAATTATCATGTTTACAACACATAGGCGTGAATATTGTAAAATGATGCAATGGTGGGATACCGGGTAATAGGAGGAGACTATATTTCAATTTATCGTGTTCATAACATAGACATGAATATTGTAAAATATGCAATGGTGGCCATCTTGTTTTACAGAACATAGTGAAATTTAATCCCATCCATTGTCTCCAAGGCAGGAAGCTATATTCAAAGTTTTAAGTTAATCCATTAATTTATTCTCTACTTATCGTGTTCACAACGCCTACAGACAGGAATATTCTAAAATTATGTAGTAATGGCCATTTTGTTAAATGGAATTTGGTGAAATGCAATCCCATACGTCATTTTAACTGGAGGAAGCTACATGTACAAATCAAGTCTGATCCCTTTAAACTGACTGAGTGTTCATTATCAGATATGGCAATGCACTGGTTTGATGAAACTTTGTCAAAATAATGAGACAAAGCTGATCACTCAATAATCCTAACATACCTGGCTTGTAAGTGTTGGTATGGAAGTAAAATATTTGATTAGGTCTGATTTCACAATTTCTTTCACTTATAAAAGTGGTATTTCTTTCCTGTTAAATAACACTTTATGTTATTCACTTGAAATTGTTCGGCATTGAGCCCTTCATTTCTTTCATGACTATACATATCGCTTCGAATAACGTCCATCTATTCCATGTCACCTTAAGAATATCGATACTCATTTCAAAACTAATGTTTTAAATAACGTATTTTATTTCCTACAGTATCCAACACTTAAAAGCTTGACTACCTTGCTGAATCACAACTGAAATGATAAAATTTAATGCTAAAGAAAAACAGAATTAGGAACAAAGTGTGTAATTGTTAGAAGAGTATTTTTTATTCAATTTAATGTAAACAAGGCATGCTGGAGAATGTCCCAATAAACAACTGGCTCACGGGATCAGTTGAAAATAGTTTGGTACGTTATGTCCACACCACAACCATTAACAAATGTACAGGGGGATGTTAACAATAACAGAGAGTGGAGCGCTTAGAAACAACACAGAACAGTGGGCTAACAATGAGGGGGGATAACTCTCAGCACTGGTGCCTGTATGGATGGGGAACATTAGGACGCATAAATCAACGGTGAAAACAATTAATGATTGACCATCTTTTCTAAATGAGCTCCGTAGAGTCGATTGAACAACGATTACTGTTTTTCTGAAATTTTCAGACAAATTCATAAGGGAGTTGGCACAAAAATTACAATCGAGCTAATTCAAATTTCATTCTTAAACCTAAAATGAACAATTTGAATTTTGGTAAATTATTTATACATATTTTTTACAATAGCTTAAGATATGTTGAAACCAGTTTAACTTGGCCTACTGGTCAGGGTGTACTTGGTTTCATAACAGGGGCCATGTAGATGAATTTATAGGGTCAAAATTTGGAAAATATTTTATCCAAATTAATGTCATTTGTCTTTGTCCAAAAAATCCAACAGGGGTTGAATCTCAAGTTTGACCTGAATAGTGCTTGAGTTAAATACAAATTTAATTTCCCGACAAATGTTATTCCATTCAGTTAAAGTTTTACTCCCTTCTTAAATGGGTATATCTTATGAGTGTTTTTCTTGTTGTTCCTGAAATCAAGCCCCCAGACCTAAACGCCACCTTCTACTGTAAATAGACATATACGAGAAGATCAATGATTATACATGTATCTCTTGGTGCAGGTTTGACAGCCAACTGATTTATTCTGCACTACTCACCCCACAACCCTTAGGGGACCACACTACCCAAACCAGAATACACAGGTACACCGGATAACGAGAAATGATTGATTGGTGTTTAACACCTTGCTCAAGGGTATTTCACTTATATGACCGTGGTGTACTCCAGCAGTAATGAGCCACATTAACATTCAGAGTGTTATTGTATTGGAAATTAATATTTCTCCAGTGCAGAGCAAACACAGCATGACTAAACACAGTTTATGCTTCCCTTAGTCAAAGGGCTTTGGATGTTCATAACTGTTCTCCAACGCTGGGGGTTGAAAGTCTCTTAATAGTATTGATCACCATAACCAGGTGAGTCTGTGAGAAAGGTATCACCTGATTGACATACCTGTAAGGATTACCTGTAGTCTGATATGAGATGCAAGGTATACTAAGATAACTGGTGGGAAGCAGATTTGAATAAACCACATGGCGAGCAAAGATGCACCCTGTGACACCAGAGCAATTTAGCGGTATGGTGAATATCTAATTCTGAGAGTACAGACAAGGACATGTGGATTGAGAAGCTTTAAGAACATGAATAGACATAAAAGGCACTGGGCTTTGAACAACAGAGATTCTCTTTTCCCTGAATAATGAGGATTCTTTACAAATAGATATAGCCGGACACGCCTACAATTTACACCACAAAGAGTTTCGCATGGAGAAAAATAATAATTATCTTTCTAGATAGACACATACCCGCATATATAATTGAGTGTTAAACAAAAAACTTAAAACAATCGATTTTTGTATGATAGGTGTTTTACAACACACCTTGGCCTATGCAACTATTATGAAGGCGTGTCAGCCCACTGGGTGAAAGAAACCACCCTCAACAGCAAAGACATTTGTGTAGCCCTGAACCTCTGAGAGCACCAGGGCAACGGAAACTCCCACCTATCAACCATGACCGATTAAACTTAAAAGAGTAAGAAACTAGTGTTCACAACAAATCAAAAATAAAATAAACTACAAATAATTTGAAACATGACAAAATTCAAATTAATAAAAAGTTTAAGTATAACTTTCTTTAATTTGAATCCATCCACTTGTAAAGAATTTGAACCTGGCAAAGAGCCCTAAAGGCAGACAAAGAGGCCAAGAAATTAATTAGATCATAATTGTAAAGTTGAGCAACTCCATAACTGGATTGAATGATTTGGAATTTCATGTGGAAACAAAATATTGGATTTAAAGCCTTACTATTTTTAAGCAACAGCTGGAGGCTTCAGATAGCCAAATCACTTCAAAAGCCTTTGGCCATAAATACACGTAATATTTCAAAAATGATAACAGTTACTTAAAAGAGACCCTGAGTGCTTCAAACACATTTTTAAGCTATTCTCTACAGTAAATAAACAAGCAAAATCATACAACTAAAAGTTACAAAAAAGGTAATAGACAAGAAAAGTCAGAAACAAAGATTCTCAATGAGCATGTCTAAGAACCTAATGTCAGCGAACTGTATTATTCAATTATTATCTTTATTGGTTGGAACTTATAGCTATAAGACAGATAAATAGATCTTGTCATGTAACAGAATGGATGGAACGTTCATTCAACAGTAAATTCAGAACAAATAAATTAACCTATATAACAAATTGGGTATACACATTAAGGTCACAAAAAATAAAGTTAATTCAACAGTGGATTAAGAATAAACAGATTTAACTACTTACAAAATTGGGACCTGAAAGACATAAAAGGTGAAATTCGAGCGCAGCAAATATAATATATATATATATAGGTCTACATGTATAACAAGGAGGGTGAGACACAATAAGTTAACAATGGTATAAGTATATTTTAACGCCTACCAGGTAATCACATCCACAGGTATGTATAAGTAGGTAGTAATTGAGAAAGGTATAAAACATAGCCATCACATTTAGTCTATACATTAGGAAAACAATGTTGATGATAACATATAAAAAATGTGAGAATCAATTAACCTCATATTAATTACAGGTATGAAAGCAATGAACAATGATAGTATGGTAATTTGACTTAGAAAAACATGTAGTTTTATGAAATTTACATGGTCATTTTTTATCATATGTATAAAAATCATTATCTAGTCTACCATCCCAAGATGACGTATTTATATGTTAAGTATACAGGTGAATGTACAAGATATTTATAACTCTCATATAATCTATAATGTATAAACTATAATTCCGTATGAGTGGTCTACATGAAATTTTTATGACCAAAAAAAAAACAACATATGTACAAAGTCTATTTACACTCTTCCATTGCAAATCATTGAAAAGAGACTTTAAATAACAATTCAACAAAGGGATTTTAAATGGGATTTTAACGATATAACTTAACTTTCATAATATATTTTTTCTTCAATTAAAATGCTCAACAAAAACTTGAGCTTTGGCAGACATATTTATACAAAAGTCTATGTACATAATGAGTCCAACATACACACTTCATAATAGAAGCTCCAAATGGTTTTAATTTCAGTAATGAGCTTATATACACCTTTAGTGCATTGCTAAAAGAAAATATACAAAAATATAGAATACAAGGAAAATCCTAAAGAACTATTTCACATGTGAAATTCTGTAGCAATGAATGGAATCATCTGGTTTTAACATATTAGTGAGAATATTTGTGACATACATTTTTTTCTTTTTAAAGATTTCATTTCTGATTCAAATGTGGTTCAGTTTGACGTCAGGACCTACCAATCATAGAACAAATTATCTCGTTATCAGGGAATTATTACCAGTTTCAAAAGCTTACACACTCCTTGCCTAAGTCACATTTATACATCAAAACTTAATTTAGATTAACAGGAAACCCTAATTAAATTCGGAAATCACGGCATTCGTTTTGAAACCGATTCTCTAATTGCAATTCAATATTTATTTATTAACTGACACCCCTAGATATCAACAAGACAAATAAGCTAAATGCATAAAAATGCTGCCAAGTTTCCTTGTTAAAGCACAGGACATTGAAAAATGACCACAAAAAAAAAGTAAAAGTGATTTATGCCTTGTTTAGTTATCTGAAACTCTTTTTCTCAATCACAAAAATAACTTCATAAAAAAACAATTCAAAGTTTTATATATAACGTTTTTGTGGAAGCAATGTAAATTAAGATTGATAAAAATTGGCAGTCAATTTATGACAGAGTAAGAATTATATAACTTTAAATAAATAAATTAACTACCAGTATTTGTAAAATGTGGCCAGTAAGCATAGTTGTTTACCTTAAAACATATTTTTGATGCATAATAAAAAATACATTAATTTATTATTAATCTGTCAATAAATACATCTGTTTATTTAAATTTTAAAAATAATAAAAATTCTTCTTGTGACGTTTTATATGAATAAAGAAAAAATTTAAGCTGATCTTGATCACATGTTATTCACATAATAGTTACAGGTAACAAAATGAAATAGCTCAAGATGAAAAAAGCTTTCTTACACTCCAACCAATTTGGCTGCCATTATATGGTTTGATCAAAACATCACACATTATGAAAACTTGGCAATGCAATAGTAATGATCGCAACAATACAATCTGAATCTAATTGATTTCTTCAATATGTCTACATTCAGACTTCAATTTGACAAACTCTTTCGCAACTTCGTCATTGGTCCTCTGCGATAAAATTCGTAGAATTGT
The DNA here is from genome assembly GCA_030265115.1 of Mopalia vespertina. Taxonomy (NCBI): domain Eukaryota; kingdom Metazoa; phylum Mollusca; class Polyplacophora; order Chitonida; family Mopaliidae; genus Mopalia; species Mopalia vespertina. The sequence goes on along the minus strand of JAQQZZ010035047.1, from coordinate 4,220 downwards.
CCATCCGGTTTCATCAAGGTGGACGCGACGCCCAAGGTGACACCAGCAGGCGCAGCTCCCCTGTTCAACGATATCTCTCAGCTGCATGACAGCTACCCCGATCAGGCGATCTTCTCGAGCGAAACAGTAATCTTTGACACAAATGTGAAGCTCATAGGCATCAGGTTCATCTTCATTACCCAAAATGCTGTGAGAACAAAAACAACAAAAGTAAAGTTAACAAATATTTCCCATGCTCAGAATAATATTAAAAAAAAAAAATCAACAGATAATCCAATTAAGTCTTTGTTCATATTCCCAAATGTGGACATAAAAAAATAGCTACCAAATCCAGTAAAATGTCTTACCACCGAGGGATAGTGTTTATGTAAATTATTTTAGTTAATTTTTGGTAAATTTTAAGTACTATACATGTACATGCTGTTAAGATTTGCCGTATTTATATATTTCAAAGTAATATAGTGGGGTCATACATTTGTTGAACACATCCAGTGTTATTTAATTAAAGCTATTCCTTAAATGTGTTTACTGATCATTTATTTGTCTGATTAAGGTTAAATGGTGTATTTAAAGCGATACTCCTCTCTGCAATAAAATGCATATAGGTAAAACAGGCATCATTTCTCGTGTTGAATTATGCTCTCTAATTTTCTAATCGAGTTATATCCAGTTTATCATTGGATCTTCAACATTGGGTATTGCTTAAACTACACCATGTCTTGCTATTTTAATCACTAATCAGAAGAGCTCCAAAAATATTGACCAATCAAATGTCTTTCATGCACACTAGGGGGCCTACGTCACCAGACCTATACAGTCGACTGTTTACAGTACTGTTTACCTTTGACAGTTCACATATGTTATTAACCCATAACACACAAGAGTGTAAGTCGCGTGACGTCATGAATAGGGTTTGCCACACCCAAAATGTCAGCTACCAGTTGACGTAGGTAGCTATACACTTGTTACCATCTGGCAATTTCATAAGATGAAGAAACGACAAGTCGATATCATATTTAAGTATGTTTAATGGTAACCTTTCAAGGAATATAGGGGTTATTGCAGCCGGGAGTAAATTCAAAGTAAATTCACTCATATGAGGACATGCCAGTCCAATGATTAAAACATTTAGTTTTTTAGTTTTGACAAGACTATCAGAACATTAAAGACAACTTACAAATGAAAAGTTTCATTGAATTTTGGCGACCAGTTGTTGCTCTTGGACTTTGTGGAATGTTTTCTTTTCTTGTCACTTAGATGTGGCCCTATCAAAATCACTTCTACAAATGGTCTGAACATACTAGCCGTCTGCCATTTCAAGTCATTCGCCGCAACCACTACAATAAAAAGAGATCAAGACTGGTCAAATATTTATAAAAACTACATTTAAGTCATAAAAATATACTCTAGCAGACATAACCTTTGCTATTTTTCAATAAATATTAATAACAGCCTTTAACGAGCATATTTTGTTAATTGACAAAGAGACATACTGTTTTGAGGGTGATTATTATGAACATTAATAGAATAGTAAATAAGGCGATGCAGATAGTTTTGGAGGTTCCATCAAATATAAGTTTAAACCAATACACTCAGAACACAATTTATCATAATGGCTGATCTCATGATTAATGATAAATAGAAATGAGAGGAGTGCATAAAAAAAGCATCATTAAAACGTATACCAAGTCGGACCATTTTTTAAAATAAATTGGTTGATTATCAGATTTGTGCTCAATATAAGAAAGTATTAAATTACAGCTATTTGGTATAAATAACTTTGGATAACATCATTCTATTCCCCTAATTCTAAGCAAGAAGGTCACATCCTAATTTTCAATCCCAGAATGACATTGGCCTATTTATAATCGACCAATACTTGTGTTACATGTACCTTTAACTGTAACCTTGTGCTCTCCTGTCCCTGGGTGTGTGAATAAATCCACCTGTATGGAGACTTCACCTACTGGATCCTCTATACTTGGTTGATCTGAAACAATTAACAAAAGAATCAATCACTTGCAGTTACCCGTTAAACAAATTTAACATCATAAGCTGATTCTTGATGAATTAGAATTGAAAATGGAATGAAATGAAGTACTAGTCAGTTAAATAGTACAAATAAGGTGCATGTTATCGGTAACACTTAGCAATTATCAATCCCCTCCTAAAGTATCCTTGTTATTAGAGGAGAAATAAAATATTTTTTCACAAAATTTAATGGCCAGAACTTTGCAAAAAATGGAACACATGTGTGAAATTCAAACTCATTCTGAAAATAGTCCAAGAAAAGCTGCATATTAAATTTCATTTTATTCCAAGGAAACTGTATGAACAACCATGCGGATAGACAAATGACGATGAAACCGTTAACATAAAATAAACGAACATTCCTAAATAAACACAAGTAGATTTGTTACCTTGCTGAGTCTGTGTGCTGACAAAGGTCTTGATAAGAGTGTCAGTGGTCTGTGTGTATAGGGACAGGGCATAGCGTAGAGACTGAAGTTCAGGACTCTTGTCGAGGAATGTCTTCTTTAACCCCTGACCCCCAGCATGGAAATACTGCTTTATAGTGTCTAGCGCCATGTCCAAAACAGCACACTGCTTGGGACTGAGGTTCTTTTCTGCTTCTCTTGACATATCCTAAACACCAAAATAAAAACATCTATAAGTACAAAAGATGAATGTCTTATATTGAGGATATACAACTTTCTGGTTGATATTACTTTTATAATTCAGTGCATCAGTTTCATATAAAGACCCACTTCACAGAATTATTAATGGCAGATTTTCATAGCACGACAGAAGGTTTTCGTCCATTCCTGTAGCTGCTGAAATGGTTGGTCTGTGTCTAACATCATACTTAAAGGTATTTCACTTACAGCCATGCTGGCCGTGTAATAGCCCAAATAACACAATCATATAATGTGAAGAGCTTGCTGTTGCTGGCAGACAGCTGATCCTATGGTATGTATAGGCTGAACTAGGTTATGGGATACAGGTAAAAACCCTCACCAGCCAGAACTAATACGTCAGCGCTATAAACAATATAGCTGGACTGATCAAGACTTGTCAAAACAGACAATAAACAAATAAAATATTTCATATTAAATCATAGCAATGCATTCAGAATCATCAAACAAGTCCAAGATTAGAATTAAAACAACAATTTAAAAGTCAAATGTGCAACCAGATTAAAGTAAGATTAATGATCAACAAGTGTCAATTTGATTAGTTTTCTAACATGATTATAAAAAGTCATTCAACAAATTATATTTTTTACTGAATTTAAGTATTTGTGTAATGTTACGTTTAATCTAAAACCATGAACTATTCAGGGTTTAATCTGTCCAGAACCTAATCCCACTGATTGATTGATTGGTGTTAAATGCTGTGCTGAAGGACATTTCATTCATACTTATATTTTACTAACACAGCCATAAAATGTGAAGTGTTTTGCTTTGTTGGACAATAATATTCCTCCAGTGCTGAGCTCAACAAATGCTACCCTTAGCCAGGGGCTGACTGAGCTCAACACATACATGTACTGCCCTTAGCCAGTGGGCTGGCTGAGCTAAACACATACTATCCTTAGCCAGAGGACTTGCCGAGCTCAACACATACTGGCCTTAGCCAGAGGGCTGGCTGAGCTCAACACATACTGCCCTTAGCCAAAAGGCTGGCTGTCAGCTAAACCCATACTGTCCTTAGCTAGAGGGCTGGCTGAGTTCAACACATACTGGCCTTAGCCAGAGGGCTGGCTGAGCTCAACACATACTGCCCTTAGCCAAAAGCTTGGCTGAGCTCAACACATACTGCCCTTAGACAGAGGGCTGGCTGAGTTCAACACATACTGCCCTTATCCAGAGGGCTGGCTGAGCTCATCACATATTGCCCTTAGCCAGAGCTTAACACATACTGCCCTTAGCCAAAAGGCTGGCTGAGCTAAACACATACTGGTCTTAGCCAGAGGGCTGGCTGAGCTCAACACATACTGCCCTTAGCCAAAAGGCTGGCTGAGCTCAACACATACTGCCCTTAGACAGATGGCTGGCTGAGCTCAACACATACTGCCCTTAGCCAAAAGGCTGACTGAGCTCAACACATACTTCCCTTAGACAGAGGGCTGCCTGAGTTCAACACATATTGCCCTTAGCCAGAGCTTAACACATACTGCCCTTAGCCAAAAGGCTGGCTGAGCTAAACACATACTGGTC